>JAGEOH010000207.1:40000-75000 GCA_032207245.1 Pardosa pseudoannulata | reverse complement strand
AAACATCTTTCTGAACACAACCTTCAAAGAAAGCAATTTTCAATTCTGCGATGATCGTTAAGAAGACGGTGGACAGATTGAGATAATTGACTTTACAAGTATATAATTCTGCCGTTTGAATGGAAAACTGTATTAACTGCAATTTTGTAGATTTCATAGATGACCACATAAGCTGGTTGTTTTTTTAATTTAAATAATTTTTTAAAGAGTTTTATTGAAAAAAAAATAGCTGACCTTCTACCCGGTGTATCTCGTCTCGATTTCAAGAAGGGGTTCGGCGAAATATGCACTTGACCCTGATCTATGAAACGTTCCGCTAGGAATGCAATTTGGGAAAAATCGCAGAATGGCGGTGGAATCAGTCAAGGGCAAACGTTTCTCAGAAAGCTCTGAAGCTAACCAGTAAAGAGAGTGGATGATGAAAGAACAAAGTTCAAAATCCGAATTGTGTGGAATTGAAAGTAAAAATGAATGATGACTACAACAATGTACTAAAGATGAAAAATATCATGAAACGTCTTAAATTGAGAAGCGTTTATAATTTTTTTGACATGAATCAACCAGCTAATTTACATAGGTTATACTTCTACTAAACACTCAGTTTTGTAAAAAATGGTATATTTCTTTTATGAGTGTTCTGTTTATTATGTTAAAAACTATGTATATATATATATATATATATATATATATATATATATATACAAGGTCGGGTCTAGTAGTTTTATAGGGTACAGAAGCAGTTTTGGATAAAATTTGAAAAACTTTACCTTCTGATGTGGTACACAGGTTCCACTTTGTGCCAATTTATAAGTATTGACGGGAAATACCAGATTCGCGTATTTTGACCGGTAAATGATGAGAAATATTTATACTTCGGTGAAAATCGAACTTTTTATTTAATTTCAAATTTTAAAAAATTATCCCAGAACCAATTAGAGATAAAATTCGAAAAGTTTTATTTTTTGACGTGATTTACAGGTTTTATCCTGTTGAATTTTTTTTTAAAGATTTGCTGTAAATATGAATTCCGTATATTTTCACTCCGAAACGATGGTTAATCTCTATATCTCTGATGAAATCGAACTTTTTTTTTAAAGTATTGAATTTCGAAGAAAAAAATATTCAAGAGCTAATGTTGGATGAAATTTGAGAAATTATTTTTTGATGTGATTCACAGATCTCCCCACTTTGTGGAAATTTCTCAGGTATTTTGGTTGCAAAATAGGAATACAGTGTATTTTGTTCTGAAGCGAAGCTTCTTTATCCATTGTTTTAGAAATTACAAAAGTGAGGCCATTACAACCAGTGTAACCTGTAAATTGAATATTATAACTTCATGAAAATTTAACTGGTGTATCTTGAAGGATACTTCTTCTTTTTCAATGGCGAACAGCCCAGGGTGGGTCATGGCCTTCCTCAGAATCGAGTTCCAGGCGTCTTTTTTCTTGGATAGACTCTTCCAGTTTTTGATTTTTAGGATCTTTAAGTCTATTTCAAGTCAGTCCATCCACCGAATTCTTGGTCTTCCTCTTTGATGAGCTCCCAGTGGTTTGGCCTCGAAGATCCTGTTGGTGGTTCGGTCGTCATTCATTCTAATCACGTGTCCTGCCCATTTCAAACGTTGCATAGAAATGAATTTTATTATGTCTAACTCCTTAAAAATCTTGTAGATTTCGGAATATGTTCTTCTCCTCCAGGTGTCGTTGCATTTCCAACCTCCTAAAATGCTGCGGAGTACTTTTCTTTGTAAAACAGCCAGAGTCTCTTTGTTTCTTTCAGTTAATGCCCATGTTTCAGCAACGTACGAGAGGATGGGTCGAATGAGTGTCTTATAAAGCAATCACTTTGTTCTTCTGTTTATGAGATTAGATTTGAGATATTTGTAGATACCAAAAAAACATCTGGCAGCGGTAGAAACTCTGCCTTGAAGGATGCTACTATCTAGAAATCATATGAGTCTGTCAACAGTGGAGCCATATATGTGCTACAGCTGACTCATATTGTGTTATCTCTCTCTCTCTCTCTCTCTCTCTCTCTTATATCTATATATATATATATATATATATATATATATATATATACAGGGTGTTCCAACAAGACCGGATAAAACAGATTCGTTGTTTGGAATATATATAAAATGCCCAAAGCACTGTACCACTAGGATCCATAATGTTTGAGAAAAATGAGAAAGAAATTGTATGACGTCCTATCCTGTTTACGAAAAATAATCCCTTGAGTATTTGCATACGTCTAAATAGAAAGATGTTCCGCACGCATATAGCGTCATTTCTGCGCGCATCTTGAAATGGGAGTCTACCAGCCTCGTTGCGCCTTCTGGAGACGAGCAACAGAGTCTATTTTCGTAACTGCGAAGAAATGTAAAGGGTTCAGATATGGAGATCGTGGTGACCATAAAACAGGAGGATAACGATATTCAAGTTTCAAGTAAAGGTTTTTTCGTCTTGGATATGACGTCATGTATATTCTTTCGTATTTATGGGTCACAAAGGTACAACTCTTTAATGATTTATATGTATTCCAAACAATGAATCTTGTTATGCAGAGTTTGGAGTCTTGTTGGAACCTACATATAGTCAATAAAGGTATAAACCGAGTGTATTTATACGAGTAATATTTCAATTTTGGCGTTTAAAAATATCTAAAAAATGAAGTGCTTACGACATTACTACAGAACCACAGAAAAACATACAAACATTCAATTTTATTACAAGTACATTCTCTCATAAAATCTCTCTTTGGGGCAGATGAGATGAGCAGCAGCCTTCCAGAGGGCGTCACCACAAAACACACTTGTGCCTGGGGTTCATGGGGGTGCCGGGTTTGCACTTGAAGGCCCGCGCGAATTCGATGAAGTTGGCGAGCGGGACATTGACGCTGTAGAGAAAAGAATCACAAGAACAGATCAACAGAATAGATAGAAATGAAACAAGAGCGAAATTGGCAGAAACAGGGAGTAGAGAATTTCGGCCGCCGTCGGGGAATTCCTGCAGAGAACAAAACTTCCCGATTGACAAAGGAAAATATTATCTTTCCAAATGCCTTAGTCTCCAGGAACTATATATTTAAAAAAATCTGAGCTTGTCCCCTGGGAAGCTTTGATCTGTAAGTGAAGGGTAGAGCCGGGACTGGCTCCTTTGGTGACAGTGCCAAAAAATAAAGTAGGCTTTCTGAAAGTGTGTGTCGTGGAACCCTAGCGTTCCCCCAGGAGTTCTTTGAGAATTTTTTTAACACCATCAAAATTTTGAAGAAAATTCGTACATTTAAATCTAGTTTTTCCCTAATCTTTTACATAAGATTAATGATAGCAACTAATACGACAGAAACGCATCAGAAATGCGATGTGGCAATGAGTCATTCCACCAACAAGCGACACTACATCTAGAGATGTAAAAACCCCTGAATTTTGAAGAGGTGGGAATAAACCCGGGAATTTTGGGGAATAAACCCGGAATTTTGGGAACTTTGGGAAGAAACCATTTTAACAATGTTTACATTTATTTTTTCGACAGTGGCTATTTAAGAACTAGCATATTATTTATAAGAGATTTTTTTTACTTATATAAATATATATATATATATATATATATATATATATATATATATATATATATATATATATATTCAAGAAATAATAGCAATGAGCATTTAAATGATTTTATAGTAGTATTTATGTAATTAATGACCCTGTTAGTTTTATCAAATACATAACGGATTGCTTCAATAACGGGTTGCTTATAAAGGTACAACTCTTTAATGATTTATATGTATTCCAAACAATGAATCTTGTTATGCAGAGTTTGGAGTCTTGTTGGAACCTACATATAGTCAATAAAGGTATAAACGGAGTGTATTTATAGAGTAATATTTAAATTTTGGCGTTTAAAAATATCTAAAAAATGAAGTGCTTACGACATTACTACAGAACCACAGAAAAGCATACAAACATTCAATTTTATTACAAGTACATTCTCTCATAAAATCTCTCTTTCTGGCAGATGAGATGAGCAGCAGCCTTTCAGAGGGCGTCACCACAAAACACACTTGTGCCTGGGGTTCATGGGGGTGCCGGGTTTGCACTTGAAGGCCCGCGCGAATTCAATGAAGTTGGCGAGCGGGACATTGACGCTGTAGAGAAAAGAATCATAAGAACAGATCAACAGAATAGATAGAAATGAAACAAGAGCGAAATTGGCAGAAACAGGGAGTAGAGAATTTCGGCCGCCGTCGATGAATTCCTGCAGAGAACAAAACTTCCCGATTGACAAAGGAAAAAATTATCTTTCCAAATGCCTTAGTCTCCAGGAACTATATATTTAAAAAAATCTGAGCTTGTCCCCTGGGAAGCTTTGATCTATAAGGGTAGAGCCGGGACTGGCTCCTTTGGTGACAGGGCCAAAAACTAAAGTAGGCTTTCTGAAAGTGTGTGTCGTGGAACCCTAGCGTTCCCTCAGGAGTTTTTTGAGAATTTTTTTAACACCATCAAAATTTTGAAGAAAATTCGTACATTTAAATCTAGTTTTTCCCTAAACTTTTACATAAAATTATTGATAGCAACTAATACGACAGAAACGCATCAGAAATGCGATGTGGCAATGAATCATTCCACCTACAAGCGACACTACATCTAGAGATGTAAAAAACACTGAATTTTGAAGAGGTGGGAATAAACCAGGGAATTTTGGGGAATAAACCCGGAATTTTGGGAACTTTGGGAAGAAACCATTTTAACAATGTTTACATTTATTTTTTCGACAGTGGCTATTTAAGAACTAGCATATTATTTATAAGAGATTTTTTTTACTTATATAAATATATATATATAAGTAATATATATATATATATATATATATATATATATATATTCAAGAAATAATAGCAATGAGCATTTAAATGATTTTATAGTAGTATTTATGTAATTAATGACCCTGTTAGTTTTATCAAATACATAACGGATTGCTTCAATTTTAATTGATAATATAATAATTATATACATTTTTTTATCATTATTTATTATGTAAATTGCTTTATGCTAAACATCTTTAAATTTAAAATAACAGTTTATTATTTTTTTGTAATGCATATATCATTTAAACTTGTAGTCAAGCGACACTGTTGCATTTTGTGTTCAATTCCTACACACACACATTATATATATATATATATATATATATATATATATATATATATATATATATATATATATATATATATATATGTTATCCAAGAAAAATAATGATTTATGGGTTTTGTGACACTACAGATTTTTGCCTAATATTTATGTAATAATAAAAATATTGGATATTTCTCAAAGGAAAAATATACTCATACTTTCATGCTAAACATGATACCTTGCCAAATATAGTTAGTTAATCCCAATTATTCATTTTTTTTTCATAGCATATAATAGTTAAATTTTGTGATGATATCAACTTTTGAGGTCTACAACAAAGAGAGAAAAAAATGGTGGTTTTCATTGTGTCATAGGAATTGGCGACTTCAAAATACTTCAAAATTCCCATGTTTTGGAAATTTTCAAAATTCTCTTCCCAAAAAACCCGGGTTTTTTCCACTGATCACAACTCTAACTACATCACGATCATGAGTGGAATCAATGTATCATTTTACTTGTATCAGTTCATTACGAAAAATTCTTGCTTCCATGTTATCTTTTGTAACTACTATATTAATTACTATACTGTTATATGTCGTTTAGTTTTTCAGTTTTTGTCTAATCAGTGATAAATAGTAGATCTTTAGATGCTCCTCATGTAATATTTATTGGGAAGTTCAGTTGCTAGACATGTGGAAAGAAAAAGGTTGAGATCTTTTGTACTAAATTTCTCCCTTAAAGGTCATTCCTTTATTTTTTATTTTTATTTTTTATTTTAAGAAGAAAATAATTTTCTTAACCGAGATAGTATTTTCAAATTTTCAAAAGTTTAATAACGAAAAAAAAAAAAAAAAAAAAAAATCAAGTTTCTAGAGATTGGTTAAAAATTGTCTCCTAGGGTGCTTTTTCCAGTGCATTCCGGAAATCCGCACTCATTTCATCAGCATTTTCCGCTTAAAGGTCATTTTGAGACAAAAGTATAAATTTCTTCGACCGAGCTAAAATTTTCAATTTTCCACCATTTTGATGAGAAAAAAATCAAGTCATTTTAAATTGGTTAAAATTCATCTCCTAGGGTACATTTCTCTGCCCAATTGGCACTATTTTTTTTTACCTCGAAATGATGTTGATTCCTAGGTGGTTTGGTTTGGTTTGATTTAGAGCGCTACTTTCTACTGTTTTGTACACGAGGGCTAATGAGACCAGGACCTACAGTTTAAAGCCGATTCCGAGCGGATACAAACATCCATGCCAGCTGCGGGATTCGAACCCGCGAACTCCGCCTAGGTTCTTGTGATCTCTCCACTTTAAGAAATGGAGGTAGAGAAAGTGTCACGACCGCGAAGTTTAGGTTTGCCGTTTTGGCAACGGCGAAAGAGTTTTGTTTTTTTAGAAAACCCTTTGATGTGTGTGGAAGGATGCGAGAAATTAAAAACGCATCGAAACATTCCACCTTTTGATTTCGATTTGATGAAAATAGAATTTAGTTATTAATGTTTTGTGTGGTGTTCGTGTTTGTTAAAATAAAATGTGGTGTTACGAACTTTTTGAATTTATTTTGAGAACTTTCGACATAGAGAATAGAACAGAAAGGCTTTTATCCAATAAAAGAAGAAAACCAATCGTACAATCGATGCAAAAATTCTCAATTTTTTTACTATTGAACATAGTGCAGTGACAGAAAAGTTTTGAACATTGGCAAGGGTTGGTTGGTTGAAATTGAGTGGCGCTAATTCCTCAACGGACAAACTGCACTAAACATGACAAAAAACATAATACAACAACACAAATTTGAAAAAATTTTGAAAAAATCAATTTTTAAGGAAACGTTAAAAAAGAAAAATGCGTGAATCTAATAGAAAAAAACCAAAAACAAATAAATAGGTAGAAAATTTAGAAATACACAAAATTAACACGATAATCAGCAAAATTTGATTAAAAATTAAGGATTAAAATGTAAAAGAGGAACTGAAAAACTGAAAAACGTACAGCATAAAAATGAAAATTAAGAATTTAAAGATTGAAATTTATTAAAATATTAAAATTAAAATCAAGAATTAAAAGATTAAGAATTAAATATTATAAAATTGAAAATTAAAAGTTAGGAAAAAAAAATACAAATCAGATTCCAAAGTACAAGCCAGTACAGCGAAGAAAATGGAATAAGCCTGGATGCGGCACTTTCTCGATGATTGAATTCAGATTAGGTGATGAATTTCCAAAGAATTTTATGTACAGAGATTAAACCCTCCGTGTGGAACACAACGAGGACAACAAGTCTCCAAAAAATACGCTAAACTTTCATTGTGTCAGTGACCAAAGTGTTCTATGATATTTTACTTCACCCTTTGTCGACTAGATTGGAATACGGGAAACCCACCCTCGTTACTGTCCCTTTACTTCCGGTTATAAATAGATATATAAATAGACATTATAGATTGTTCATTTTTAATACACATAAAGCTCGTCAAGTCTCGAAGATCATCCCATAAGAAATAATGGGTTCTAAAAGTACAAATAAAAATATTCTTCAAGAGAAGGATTTCTATCTCTGTTACGAAAGTCATCCAAGCTATTTAAGTGGTGCAATTAGAGATACATCTGTTACCGCAAACGAAGTACTTCGAAATAGAGATTTACAAAGCCATGAAAAGCTATCAGCGTCTTTGTGCCTCAGGGAGTAGGGGTGCAGTTCCTAAACAATCGACCTGACCCTCCTACCTCAAAACTCCATGGGGGAAAACTCTGGCAGATATGTACATTACGTCCATTTTCGGAACGTTTTTGGAGGTCGAAAATTGTACGTGACAACCGCTTTGAAGACATCCTCGCTTTGGCGGAATTGTACTTGCGAACCGCTTAGAGGGTTAAAACAAATACAAGACGTTAAAATATGTGATGGTCAATATGTGCCAAGGGTGGGACTCACCGCAGTTTATTTGAGCTGTGTTCGTCCATCTCCCTCATACGTTGGGCGTACTCGTCTGTCATGTTGGCGCACCACACCTGAAACACAAAATAAGGCCACATTCTAATAGTATTGGACTCATTCTCGTTAATTTAATCAATTATACACATCATACCTACATACGCACATATACATATATATAATTTATCCAAAATATCTAATATATATGTGTGTGTGGAGATAGGACCCAATTTTAACTACAGTCGTAGCTATTGTTATTTGATGGGTTTCTGTTTTTTTTTACATTTCCACCACTCGAACACCAAAGTTCGGAAAGATTAATATATATAACGTATTAATATGTAACTTATCCGGTCCCTGTTTTAGGTGACACAAGGAAGAATCAGCTGTATCTTGATTAATGAATTTATTTACACTACTGCTATATACATCATTTCACAACTGCACAAAAAAGACAATTTCCGATCATAGGGAAGCGATTAGTACACGTAGGCCTGAGTAGAGACGGGTGCCTAAACTAAAATCAGTCTCTGCCGAAATATGGGTGATTCGACGGAAGAAACAATTCGGTAGCTCTCGCGAAAGTTCACTGAAGTACTGGTAGAATATCAAAGCACAGTTAGAGTTCCGAAGGAAAAAGGCAAACAATCACGAAGAGGATTATATTAGAAAAGGAAACCCGATGCACAGGGTATCGTTTCAATCTCAGCAAGAGATATATCCCAAGACGGGATTTCGCTCAATAAAACTCTCCGATGGAGAGACTGGTCGAGTTAGCCGATGCGGCTACTCCTGAAAGAAAAGATCCCAAGGTGGGATTATAGCAAAAAAAAAAAAAAAAAAAAAAAAAAAAAAAAAAAAAAAAAAAAAACCTCTCCGGTAGAGAGACTGGTCAAGGCGACCTATGAATTAGCTGGTTGCTAGCTAACTAACTTCTCTAAAAAACAAATCATCTCTCGTCTCTTTCAAGGGGTAGAGGTCTCACCCACAATTTCATTATTGGATCACCTAGCGATGACCTCACCTTCGAACAACTGGATTGGTCGGGGTTAAACAATCACCGGCCGCAAACCCAGGGGTTCCTGGAATTCTTAGCGGCCACATCAGAGTCGCGACAAATCCTTTGTCGTTCCAGCGATTCTATTTTTGGCTGTCAGTGAAGGTGCCATGTTGTCTAGCATATTGTTCCTCTACTATAGGGCATAACAGTGTAGACATCGTGGTGCCGGGGAAAACAATCCTTTTATATCCACACAAGCGAAGTCCACCTCTCAAAGCAAAGTTCTTTAATGTCGATACACCTCTAAATCACGCCGTTACAATATGCATCTGCAAGTATTCATGCATCTATTCGGTTATTGCGGTTTCTGCCTAAGATGGCAGCGAACATAAAAAGTGCTGCTGATTCCATTCTTAAAAGACGAAGGAAAAAATTATTTTATTACTTACGACAATGGAATATCTCTTGAAATTAAAAAAAATAATCCAGTTTTATCTGACAAATAGAGTTGTCTGTGGAGTAATAAGATCTATTTAATCCAAATACTCAATCTCAAGTTAGACCTGTCTTGGCATATGCTTCCGAAACTTGGTCATCGACAAAACAGGAGGAAAATGCAATCGCGATTTTTGAAATCTGATTTTGCGGAATCTACTTGGTGGCATAAATAGAAACCATAGTTCGAGATGCACATTCCGTTTTGAACTCTACAGGATAGATAAACAACCTGGCATTAATGAATACATAAGATTCAATAGAAAAAGCTAGATAGCTAAAGTGATTCGAATGTACCACAATAAAAAGGTATTGCTTTTCAAACCCATTGGAACCAAGAAAGCGGTTGAGATGAGCTGAATCTGAATTTCTCGTTGTTGGCACCAAAGCTCAATACCAAAAACGAAAGTAGTAAAAAAATAACTCTCAAATTAACGAGATCGAACTGTATATTAATCTTTTTTATTGCTAAACATACTAAAGCTTATATACTTCAGCTTATAAAATACTAATGCTATATACTTCAACAATAGGAAGTAAAACCCAATGAGGGAGTCTTGAAACAAGTTCTGATCACAACGTATGTCCTGGACAACGACCGACTACAGTTAATTCTCTCCAGATGGCGTCCAGGACGCACAAATAAGTGCTTGAAACGCAGGAGCGCGAACACTCTCAATTAATAATAAAAAAAAAAAAAATTGGAGATACTATATCAATCAGAAGTATGGATTAATCTTCAAAAGAAATCCCTAGCCCTTGGTGATGATGGAGAAAATGATTCAACTTTATGTAACGTATAAAATAACCAAAAAGACCAGTAAATTTTAAATGAATTTTATTGACAGCCAAACACAGTATTGGAAAAGGTTTATTCTTACTGAGGCGTAACCCAAGAAGAAGAGCTGTTCGGGAGTGGCCGGCAGGCCGGGCAGTACTTTTCTGTTGTTCATGTCTTCGTCCGAGAGAGCCAAGTGCAGTCGAAACGCCTTAAAAAAAAAGAGATTATCAATAATACACTGATTCCTCGTTTTTCGCGGTTGATAGGGACCCGAACCTTTTGCGAAAGCTGAAAAACCGCTAAGTAGTGTTTGCCCTAAGAATTTTCGTGTATGCAGATACGCGAATGTTTTAAATAGGTAAACAGTATTGATACTTTACACATTTAAGACAAAAATGACAACAGTATACGTATTTACTTAAACGAGTGAGTGCTCCTTAATAAAGTTAGTTACGAATCCTTATAGAGTAATAAACATTCATCAACATTGTTTTCGGAGAGAGGCGAAGAGTTTTGTGTTGATGGCGGAGGAGAGGCTCTCGCTGGACTCGTAGAAGTTTGAGGCT
Source organism: Pardosa pseudoannulata (assembly GCA_032207245.1). Classification (NCBI taxonomy): domain Eukaryota; kingdom Metazoa; phylum Arthropoda; class Arachnida; order Araneae; family Lycosidae; genus Pardosa; species Pardosa pseudoannulata. The sequence continues at coordinate 64,098 of JAGEOH010000207.1, read as the reverse complement.
CACTCGGAGACTCTTCTGCTGGAGGCGCTGACAGTAGAGCCGTGGAGAGAAACAGGGTGATGGGTAGTCGTTTTTATTCTCGCACCGGAAACCAATCACTCACCTTTATGAGAGCCTGTGGCAACTCACCTTTGACATGCAGGGATCAAAACATGAAGCGCGAAGTGGCGAGGGAAACACTGTATAATTGCAAATTGTGTATTTGAAAAGGCACCATTTCAAAATGCCCACAAAGAAATTAACCTGTTTGAATTCCCTCCTATTTGACGAAAAAAATGCTTGCGCTAAACGCCGAGAAAGCAACAAATCAGAACATGTAGAGCCAATCAGAAATGTACAACAAATATATTTGATCATGTGCTATAAAACGAAAAAAGGAATTGGCTTCTCAGTCCAAGTCATTACGAAACAGAACAAATCTTATTGCAATAAATAACACATGCTTAGTGCGACATTTTTTACTTGACATTTGTGGCCAAAAGCCGATTTTTTTATTTGTTTGTTTAGCATTCCGGAACTTTCGAAGTCATGGTAAGAAGATTTTTTAAATGAAATTAGTTCGATAATTACGACGTGAGATGAACTGAGTAGTGTCAATGCAACAAACATCAGTAATCATTGTTTATACGAGGGTTACTCTGAAATTTTTGAGATACAACTAGGTTTTTAAAGTTATACTTACACAAATTTAGGTGTGTTCAAAGCAGTCTCCTTCAGCAACTGTTAATCCAGATGTATGTGAAGATGCATTGTCATGGAGAAGCACGAGTCCCCTAACATTCACTTCTTGTAGAATTTGTGGAAGACATTCAGTGGTATATCAGTTTGCTGTAACTGTCTTCTGTCCTTCTAACTGGATGGCTTCGACCCATCCCGTACTTCTGAAGAAAACGGCATGCATCCTTTTTATTTCAGTCCGCGTTGTCTTTTCACCATTGTCGGCGTGGTATCAGCTTCAAATACTCATACTTTGCTTTCTTGACATGCCAGAACGTCAAAAAACGGTAAGTACATTTCATCACCCGTTGCAATTTTAGAAATGATGCGGTGGCCATTATCATTTAGCAATTTAAGAGTTTCTTTACCGATTCTGACGCGCTCACCTATGGGGAATCCAACTGCAAACTACTTTTTTCATACATAATTCTTCATTAACAATTTTGTGTATGGCTGCGGATCCAATGTTAAATTCCTTCTGTATAATTTTGATAGGTAAAGCGATTATCATCCAGTAACATTTTTCGTATGGCAGACACCTTAACCGGGATGACTGTCGACGGCAACCTTCCTGCGTGTTCTTCATCCTGAAGAAAATGTCGACCTCTGCTCAATTCTTTAAACCATCCGAATACAGTAGCACGAGCTATCTCCCAATGCCAATTGAAAGCATTCTTCTTGATTTAATCCTGCTTTTTAAAATCGTAGAAAATCATAGCGCGAAAATGTTCTCGCGTCAACTGCATTTTTTCTTCTGTTTAAAATTTATTCTACGCTAAACAAGTTGAGGTAAACCAGTAAAAAATCGTCTGCTGTGTTAAAATACTTTGTATTTTAAAATTAAATCTTTATTTTTATTTTGTAAATTCTCGTCTGCGCGTATTTCAAAAATTTCAGAGTAACCCTCGTATAACGGGTACAATATATATGTAATGAGATATACAATTCATATATGTATAATATATATATATCTGCGTGTGCGTACGATTTTAGAGTAGCGCATTTTCGGAATACACAATTATTTACACCGATTAAGAGTAACTTATTCACAACCAAAATTAAAGCAATAGTGACGGGCATTAAAAAGGCTAACCTAAGTTATTTGCAATTATTTACATCAATTAAAAATAACCGTGGATACTCAAAAATGAAAACAACCGCAACGGGGATTTAAAAAAGTAATTTTCAGATATACTGTATTGATACGAAAGTAATTCAAAATAGAAAAGCGAAACGCTTCTACATAAATTTTATCTATGAAAATGGAAAATCGGGGGATAATTCCCTCTGAGTACGGTAGATGGTAGCACTAGTTCAAATAACCCTTTATCAGTCTATTCGTTACCGAAATCTATAACATGCATACGGTGCACAGACGTTGATTGAATATTGTTCCATGAAAAAGGGTTCGTGAGAGCGGTCATCGATTATTCGAACCTCGATAAGAAAAGCTTTATTCGATGAACGCGGATCCCGTTTATGCACGGACCAGAATATTTAACGGTTGCCTCCCAACAGTTTTTTCCGAAAATAACTTTTATTTTTCAAACAAACAAACAAAAAAATAAGGCTATCGAACTCTTACGGTTACAATCACCCCAAAGAGAGAATCGACCACATTTCTTTAAACGCGTCGGCAGATTATATCAAAGCACAACCACATGTAACGTATTGAAAAATGAAATGACATTCCGTAACCTCACTAACTCATGGTTCGTGCCTTTGCCGCTTTAATAATTTGTATTTAACCTAAAAAAACACGGCCCTTTTCATTTGAATGCTCCAATTTCTATGCTACTCTACGGCCTTCATTTGCTTGTTGAAAGTTAAAAATCCTTTTTAGAAGAAAGCTTTAAAAACGAAAATTGATTTAAATTTTTTTTTATTTATTTTTCTTTTTTCCATGTCGCCGCATCTAGTCATTAAGTACTAAAAACTGTTACGGAAATAAGTGATTTTTAGAATTTACAAATTTTAGCACCCGCAATGTAAATTTTTAAAGTGCACATTTAAAAAGATACGTATCTGGTCCCAGGTGACACAATGGAGAAGCAGGTGTTTCTTGATTAAATGATTTATTTACATCTAGTAGCTATATACACATAATTCAATTACAGATCACAAGTATGTGATGCGATAGACGTAGCCTGAGTAGAGACGGTCCCTGCCGATAGCCGACGGAAGAAAATAATTCGCTTAATAGTTCTCGGTAGTAATTAGGAAGACAACACTTTCCATTAGAAGACTGTGTTTGAAGTTGCAAATTGCTATCTCTGAAGAAGATAAAAATAAAGGTAGAACTCCTAGGAGGATATAGGGTGATTGATCCTGAAGAGGAATCGAATTAAAAGAAAATCCAAGCCACAGGGTATCGTTAACAATCTCCGAAATAGATTTATCCTAAGGCGTGATTTTCGATAAGAAAACTCTCCGACGGAGAGACTGGTCAAGACAACCTCCGAATTATCTGGTTGCTAGCTACCTAACTACTTCTTAAAAAATCTCATCTCCTCAGTATTTATAGTATTTGAGTATTTGAGATTTCATCAGTATTTATAGTATTTGAGATGGAACATTATTTTAACTTTTCCTGGTATCTTATATATGATACTTTTTAAAAATTTAAAAGGGTAGAGAATGGTGATACTTCTAATAATTACTGTTGCAGCAAAACTTATTAGTGCTATTCATTTCATGTTGTCCCAAGTTTGTGCACAGCATGTCAGAAATATTTATTCATTTTTAAAACAAGCTCTCACTTTTAAAAAGTTTTCATTTTTTAGAAACAAAGTAAATTCAGCAAAACCAATTAAATAAGAACAGAGATAAGATGCCATGTATTTACGATAATAGTTAAAGAAGATAGAATAAGGCGAAAAAAAAAAGAAATCTTCCATTTAATGTTTTTTCAAAACTGGCATGTATCCTTAAAAATAACTTAAAAAATAAAGTATTGAATTTTAATTCACCTTGAAGGCATTTCTGACTGCTCCGTTATCTGCAATGTTTTCGCTCAGGGTCAGGTTTCCATCCACCTGCGAAAGGAAACACAAAAAACTGAAACATTTTCAAAAAGGTGTACAGAACCCGAGTGATCTCTCCCTGGAACCTTTCTCAGAATTCCCGCGCCTAGAACCTGGTATTCCGCTCGACCTGTGATTGGTAAGTTCATTGGCAGATTTCTAAAATTGGCGAAATATCTTGGCGACGCTTTCCGTGAATTTGTATATTATTTCAACAATCCGACAGAGACAGGATTATACATAGAATTTTTTTTTAAAGGGAGGGGAGGGGAGGGGCAGAGTTTATATTTAATGAAAGGCTTACTGATATTTTATTAAAGTTAAGTTACAAATGAAAGATTATTCATTAAATTATTTTAACACAAAATTTTTCAGTTGATATATATATATATATATATATATATATATATATATATATATATATATATATATATATATATTAGATATATGAATGTATACAAAATATATTAAGGGCTAGACAACAAAATTGGTAACTACCTAAATAAATAAATATTCTGAAAATCCCAGATTTACCAAAAAAAAATAATAAAGTTTCATAAATTCATGCATATATTATATCTATACCCCAAACGGTATTGGGTCGTCTCTCGCAAAAGTTTGGCATTAGAGAGAGTGTTCTGACACCGTCCGGTTCAGAAGGCTCTGGATTTTGTCGGATTTTGAGAAGATGAAATAAAGATTATATTCGGCCACGACGACTGATGACTTCAGGACAGACGTTTAGTCATTAAACGTCTTGGCAGCCCAGTATGCCCGGGCTGAGGAAAATAATAGGGGCAAATTTAAAAGAGGTTTTTAAGTATAAATTTGGGTCCTGGATTGTTCCCATCGTTATATATATATATATATATATATATATATATATATATATATATATATATATATATATATATATATATATATATATATATATATATATATATATATATATATATATATATATATATATATATATACACGCACGCACACACATGGTATGTAGAAGGAGATCTCTCTCTCCCTCTCTCTATATATGTGTGTATGTATATATATATATATATATATATATGTGTTTGTGTGTGTGTGTGTATAATCTAATAATTGTAAAACTGGTCGATACATGATATCTCCTATTATTTTTCAACTCCTCTTCTTAGCCCACTCTCCTGTTTCTAATCATGGATCTTGTTGGTGCTTCAACCACATTTGGCGAAATTGGCGTGCTTGCAGCTTGCGTGTGGCGTTTGAAATCTGGCGAGGGGATCGTAACTCAACAAATTGATACATAAACAAAAACAACATTTTGAGGAAAAATTTTACAAAAATTGAATATTTAAAATCTAATTGAATTAACAAAGAAAACACAAAGGAAACACATAACATTCATACTAAATAGACTGAAACATTCACTTAATCACAAATTAAATAAACTGAGTGTGATTTTCATCACAAATTTGTGATTTAGTGTAAATTGTAAAATTAATTTAAACAAAAAAAAAAAGACTGTATTTGAGTGGAAGTTGAAGGTTGAAGAGGTTTGGTTTTGGTTTGGTTTGGAGTGCTACAGTCTACTTTTTGCAACACGAGGGCTAATGAGACCGGGACCTACAGCTTAAAGCCGATTCCGAACGGCTACGAACATCCATGCCTCAGTGGGATTCGAACCCACGAACTCCGGTTCCGAAGGCCAGCACCCTAACCAATCGGCCATCGTTCGGGGAGGTTGAAGAGGAGTTGTAAAATTGAAAATTTTTTTTTCAAATCTCTTATATTATTACTTGCTCGGTCTACTGTGCAAGGAGAAACCTAATCCAGCTAGCATTAATAACGAAAGGATAGAAAACTTTGGGAATTGTATTGAAAGAATTTTAAGTCGAAGACACTCCTTTGATTAAGACATTTAGAGGCTGGGAAAAAATATTTTGTAAGGAATTAGGATGGGAGAGGGGAGGTATTTAAGGAAATATTAAAGTAATATTTAACTCACTCACTCACTCACACACGTCGTATTGGGATAGCGATAATTGGCAATTCTTCCCGTCCTCGAAATTCTTACAACGTGTGCAGCTAAAATCAAAGTCTGTATATTGGTTTCAATACATGTCATTTTGGTTGTTCTTCATTGAAAAAATTTGTTTTCCTCCGTAAGCAAAATCACACTCTACTTACAACACTGCACCTCTACAGAGCGTGCCGAGCCATTGAAAAAACTTTTCCCAGTGTGTATGTGAGGCGAGATTTGTTGAGTTGCATTTTCAATGGAGTTGTTTAGAATTACAAAAGAATAACTCTTTAATACTGCAGTTTGCGAAGCATTCTGCCAGAAAGAAGTGGCTGTCGAAACTCTCTCTCTGGCGATAAACGTCATTTATCGCCAAAAAGTCGCAGAGTCAAAGATCTTTAATTTCTGATTTGTCTACTGTTTTATTAGTCTACAATTAATAGGATCGGAACCTACTGCTTAAAGATCATTCCAAACGGTCAGGAACATCCATACGAGCGATGGAATTCGAATCCATGAACTCCGGTACCAAAAGTTGGCACCCTATGCCTTTGGCCATCGTTATCTGCCTGAGGACACAAGTGTTTGGAGAGACATATTTTAAGCAATCGTTGGAAATGTCTATTGTAAACTTATAAACTTCTTATTCTAAGATTAAAATATTTACCCTTTTATAGTAAAATTCCAGACTTGTAATTGAGCATATATGCAGTAAATTTGCAAAAAAAAAGTAAATTTAAAAATGACGATGCGCTTTCCATAAACTTAATTATAAATAGGATTGAACGGATGTTACCAAAATAAAGCACCTTGGTTTCCATTTGACAAGCTACGTTGTCACCAGAAGCATCTCTAAGTACATCTTCAAATTTTTTTTTTCATTTAAACGCTTCCAGAAAATTTCCCGAAATTTCGGTGGTTATTATAAAATTTTTCATCTTCAGCTAATTTTGTCTAAGCCCTTTTTTATTAGCAATTTTTATGAAACACGAATTTTAAATAGAAACGTGTCTTATCGAACCTGGCAGAAAAATAAATGATAATAATTTTTATAAAAAAAAAAAACACTTTTAGGTTAGATTCGGTACCTCAGTGATTCACCACATCTACAACTCGATTCAGATCGACTATGTACTACCCTGCTATCGTCGGAATTCAAACCAGAGAGAGATATTTTTTCCTGTTTTGAATCGAATTAACTACAAGTTTCTCAACCCTGTAGTGCAAAGATCGGTTGCGTTGCGACACGTACCCGCATGGGATCATCTTCCTCCAGGAAACGGTCGTACTGATCGGCAAAGCACCGGGCTTTCTCCAGGAATTTCTCCTTCGTACGCTTGGTCCACCAATTCTTCAGATTGCCCACGTGGTCGAACCGACTGCCTGCAACGAAGAACACAAGTACAGCATTAAGTTGCTTTGGAACTGAAGGTCAGTTTCCGTGGCTATTTAACCGTTTGAGTACAGTGAATGGGATCGCGCTTATTGTTATGGAAATCACTGGGTCCCGATTTTCTCTATTCATTTGTATGTGAAAAATATCGCTTTATGGGATTGTAACATCCGTTAATGAGATCCGTTTTGGAACCTCATTTTAACTGGCAAAGGAATATTCACAACGTATTCAGAATTAACCCATTCTTTCCCTTCGCTGTTGTTTGAATTTCTGAGAATTCTCCCTCTTCCACCAAGGGAAATGGGAAATGGCTTGGAGAGCTACGGTTTACTGTTTTGCACACGAGAGCTAATGAGACCGGAACCTACTGCTTGAAGCCGATTGGAAATGGGAAATGAACAAAAGAGTGGGATATTACACGTCCCCGGAATTTTGCTGGTTTACATGCAGCTTGTCGCTATGGAAATCAGAAAGCGAAATGATTTAACATTAAAACAAAAGATCAAAATTTTAATGTCGTTGTGACAGGTTATCAAAAATGAGTCAGCGCAACATTTCTCCGCCTCTAATGTGCAAAATTTTGAAAACTCGTGATGATCTTACTAGAAGAAATAAAGAAAATGAAAATACGGAGACACATTCCACTAGCTTCTAAATTAACAGAATCTGAAGTCTGTCAGATTGTCATAGGAAAATAGACGAATGATGGAACTGATGAGTTAGATGAATAATCTGTTGATATTGAGCCAGCTCCTAAAGTGCTGAAATGAGAAATGCATTGAAACGTGGAGTACAACACCGCTCCGATGACTTTATAAAACATTATGATTACGAACCATTTATCAACGAGCTTCTTAGAAAAAATGGTAGACAGCCAACAATTGACCCATTTTTTAAAATTATGTACACAATTCTTATGTGTCAAAGGGTAATATACGGTACATAAATATAAGGTGTGAATTAAAGGGGGGGGGGGTTAAATTGATCTAATTTTGCATATCGTTTATTATCAAAATCGCGGTGTCCGCAACGGATCACATTAAGCGGAGTCCACTGTAGTTTAAGACGCTGTTTAACTTTGATTGAATTATATTTAATTTTATTTAATTAACAGAAAAAAATAATAAAAATACTTTGCATTCAGGTGGCTTCGCACTAGAGAGGTATGAATTAAAATGCAAAGAGTTAGTCAAGGACGTTTCCTAGGCTGTAAATTATTGTTCCTCATTTAGCCAGGGTGGCCAGAGGTCTGACGATGGGGGGACTTTACCAAGCTATAAAACGACAGCTTTTCTCTTTGGCGCTCTGTCATCTGAAACCCTGAGAAATGGGGTTATGTATCTTGCTGTGTTCCATAAAATCCTGTTTTATTAACGTCCAATAAAAATAAGTGGATTTAAGTATGCAACGTCGACGAAATCCAGACGGTAGCGTGAACTATTTGCAGAGATTAATTCCTAGGATGCTTAAGAAAAAAAAAAATAGCATTCAATTCCGAATCCTTCCAAGAAACTTTCGAATAATCAAAAAAATGTAAAATTACCGTAGTCGTCGAAGCCGTGACTGATTTCGTGTCCAATCACAGTGCCAATTCCACCGTAGTTAATTGAGCTAAAAAAGAGAAAAAAAAACAGAGAGCGCAATTAGAAAACTTTCTGCGTGTTTAACATGTGTAGATCAGAGTGACAAACAAACTCCTTTACATGGGTCATCCAGAAACTAACTTTTCCCCATTGCCAAAAAATGGCTCCTTAAAAGTCTTGAAATACGATAAAACAAGCCGGGATATAACTATCGTATGCGTCTGTTGTAAATACCCAAGTACTCCCATTTCTCCTCCCGATGAAAGTTTTTGAACTCCCAGAAGGTTTTGAACTCCTCATTGATATTCCTCATTAATTATGTTAGGACCGGATGCGATGAGCCATTGAGGGTACAGGTTCAGTTTTTTTCCCCCGAGGTAGACAAAATGCCCTGGACCATTGGTCATCGATGGCAGGCTTCAACCCTATAATTCCGATCTTGTGCCCAACAACAGCTGTCGTTGTATCGGATAAAATTCCTTCAGAATTGAATGGAAATCCTCTGGGGACATACAAGTTTTATACGTTATAGTACATCAAATAAATTAAAAGACCTTCAAGTAAAAATAATTTGGATAACAAACATCTCAAAAGATATTCAAAATTAACGTATAAACACAAGATTAAGATAGAAAATATTTGCAAGATAAATCAGTAAAGTATGATTAAAAACAATGTATATAAATTTTAAAGATAATTAACTAAAGATTTAAAAGTTAAAAATCGTACAATTCCGATTTCATTGTAAAATAGTAGAGTGAAGAAAAGGAAACATGCCTGGGTACGGCGTTTCCCCGATGATTGTGACTATGGATTTTCAAAGAATGGAACGTACATTGATTGAAAACAGCACCAAAATGTTGGGGCGTTCCAGGCAGCTGATGCTCTGCTTTTATTCTCTGGCAGGTAGGAGTAGAGCCAGAAAGTCTGGGGTTGTGACACTATAACATGATAGCGATCACGCCTCTGATGGCTGGCCGATAAAAATTATTGAGGCGTGTCGATAACCAGCCTATAAAGGCCCCGGAAAATGAGTGAGGTCATGTTGTACCGATGTCACTTCGGAAGTGAGCCCGCCCTCGGGGCTTTTTTGTCTTTTTTTGGAAACGGGCGTCCACCTACAGAGTGACGTGTCCACCCCTCTATAGAGAGGAAAGCCTTGTTGAGTGGCGGGGCGACTTTACTTCCTTTTAGTGGACTTGGACCGTGAGCCAAGTCTTGGTTATAGACTCTTAGAGTCTAAGGAGCGAAGATTTCTCTTCCTTTTGCTGCCAAGTTGCCAGAAGAGCGATCCACTTCATCTCGTTCGAGAAGCAGGGAAAGCAGTCTACACCTGTTATCGACATCAGAGGATCTCCTTCCGGCGCATGTATATAGCCTGTGTGTATACCTATTTATCCAAGGTCCTTCAATAAAAAGAATTTTAGAGTACTAGTTGTTGGAGTGGTCTCCCTAATCGCCTGTGCACTCCGGTCTAGCTGATAAAAGCGTCACAATTTTAAAATGTGTAGACAGTATAAGGTGTCTTGCAATACGCACACTCTGAAGGTGTTTCACTCGACAAGAGGTGGGACCTACACGAAGAGGACGTCCCACAGACAGAGGTGGTCACAGTGTTTGGATGCGGAGCAATTCATTCTGCTCCACCGTCGGTGCGAATATTCGTCTTAATAATAGTTTTCCCTTCACAAATGAAAACATACAGATAATTGTGACAAGCTAGCTTCATTCCCCGGAGAAGGATTTCTATGAAGTTGGATTACATAAACTTATCGGCTGGAGTTTGGTTTGATTTGGAACGCTACAGTGTAGTGTTTTGCTACACGAGATCAGTACTCACTACTTATAGATGGTTCTGAAAGGCTACGAATATCTATGCCTGCAAAGGGATCAGAACCCACGAACTTCTATCGGCTGCCATATTTTCGGTGGTTATGCTAAAATTAAATTTTGCAATAAATTTTTCCAAGTAAGAACGTCTTGTTTCTTTTTATGGCTTTCAACTCAATTTCTGGATTACCTTCGCAATATAAAACCAAATGGTCATAATGCACATATGCTGTAAGAAGAATACCCTGTCTAAGCAATACGGCTCGAGTCATTGCTCCGCCATCAACCACGTTCATCCCTGGAACCCCTCCACTCCGGAATTTAGTTAGGCAGGACGTACCGTCCGCTCTCAATGAGACCTTTTACTATCCAGAGGACCAGGGTCGCCTTGATTGATTTTGATTCCAAAAGGAAATCCTGCAATTTAAGGACTCGAATGTGAGTCAGGTTTAATGCCACCATAATACGTCTACCGAGACAATCCTGCGGGGGCCAACCGCCCTTTATTTATTTCTTGAATACATACAAAGATAATACAAATGAGATATTTACAAAGGAAAATTTATAAAGCTTCATCCATGCACAGCACAAGACATCTTTCTAAGATTCTAATTTTCTCTATTCATTTGTATGCAAAAACTATTGCTTTATGCAATCCTTACATCGGTTAATGATATCAGTTTTCGAACCTCATTTTAACTGGCAAAGGAATATTCACAATGTATTCCGAAGGAACTCATTCTTTTCTTTCCCTTCGTTCTTGTTTGAATTTCCCGAGAATTTTCCCTCAGGGAAAAGGAGAAAAAACAAAGGAGCGGGAATGACAAGTTCCGGAAATTTTTCAGAAATACGCACAACGGCCCCCTCCCCTTGCTGGTGGTCAATCGTTTTCAGATAAGCAGAAGGCAACACGTTCTTATCGGAATTGAGAAGGAGCATCTTCCCATTTTATGCCTTGCTCGTTTGCAAGCAGCTTGTTGACAGGGAAGCCAGAAAGCGAAATGATTGAACGTTAAAACGAAATATCAAAATTTTAAATCGTTATGACAGGTTACCAAATAGGAGTCAGCGCCATGCTGCAGCGCAGTTAAACATTTCTCAGTTTCTGAATTGCATCGAAAGAGTCGAAACGTGGAGTACAACACCGCTCCGATGACTTTAAAAAAACATTATGATGACGAACGATTTATCCAAGAGCTTCTAAAAAAGAATGGTAGACAGTCAACAATGAATCCATTCTTTTTTATGTAAACAATTCTTATGTCTTAAAGGATAATATATAACGCATAAATATAAGATGAGTTTTTCATTTTATTTTCAAATGTAGTACTTGTGATTTAAAGGGGGGGGTAAACTTATATAATTTGGCCTATCGTTTATTGTTATCAAAATCACGGTGTCTCAAACGGATCCCGTTAAGCGGAGCCCACTGTTATTCTGCATGATTGTGAACATCCATGCCGTCAGCGGTACTCGAACAGGCGAACCACACAATACCCATTCGACCCACGTTCGGCTTCAGGTTCTTGGAAATAACATTCCCGATTCGTCCTCACTATGCCAATTCACTGATTCTCCGTATTACTAGTTCGTATCATTGCTACCACATGGCTGGGGTAGTCCAGACAAGGTTGGACTGCAAACCGAGTGTACTGAGTTTTATGTAAGTGCAAAAAGCGTATTGGCAGGCAGGAGGTGCTGTGTGGATGCCATACTCACTCGATCCTGTTGTACTTGTAAAAGGGATAGCCCAAGATGCCGGACGGAAGCACTGAACAACAGAGCATGAAACAGAAAGGGAAAAAGAAAAATCATGGGTTTCATATTGGAAACAGGGCCTGATTAAAAGCACGGGATCCCTAAATTTTGGCACTTAATTATTCACACTAGAATTACGGAAGGGGTCATTTTGACACCTAGCGAACTTTTATCTCTGACAGCTCTTCTATTTTTTTGCAAATATCTTAATCCTTTCTTGACTTTTCCTAAATCATTGTGATTTACGAAATAGTCAAGATTTCAAGAAAATCGTATTTTTATTTTAGCCCTAACAAATGATTATACCTAGAAATACGGCAGGCTATATACCGATGTTGAAGACAAGTGTAAACTTCATAATGACTCTTTCACTATTTTATTAGCAGAACTGGAAGCATTCATAGCGTTGTTGTACGTAAGGAGGCATTACCAATTCTTAGTTTGTGGTTTAAGACTTGGGGACCAAAGTTTTTTCACGAAACTATGAGTAGAGAATAGGTTTTCGGAAGTTATGAAATTTCTTCGTTTTGAAAATAAACTAACAAGATCTTCACTTTTGCAGTGTGATAAATTTACACTAATATCCGAGGTATGGAACACTTTTATAGAAAACTGTAAGCTTTGCCACAAACCAAATGAAAATATTACGTTTGATGAACAGTTATTCCCTACAAAAACAAGATGCCGTTTTTTGCAGTATATGCCTAACAAGCTCGATAAATTCGAAATAAAATTTTGGCTAGAAGTAGACGTTAGGACAAAATACTTATTAAACGGATTTCCATATTTAGGAAAAGATGAAACGAGACCAAGGGATCAAAGTTTAGGAGAGAACGTAGTAAATCTTTTAGTTGATCTTACATACCTGCAAAGTCTGTATATTTTTAAAAACAAACTGTAGTTGTCATAATTTGCGTTATTTTAATTTATTTTTCACAAATATATTATATCATATAGAGAAATAGGCAGATATCTTATCAAGGGGTCAAAATGACACCCACCGTAATTCTAGGTATACAAAGACCGCCATAATTCTAGTGTTAAATTATAAATAATTTAACAAAATTTGAGAATATATTTTGCTCATTCTTCAAGTAATATTTCATAAAATCTTATTCAGAAATGAAATAAAATTAATAATGGATTTTTATGAAATGAAAATAACTTTTTATAAAATCGTAATTTTTTTTATAAAGGAAAGGATTATTGATTTAAAAATTATTATTGCAGATTTTATTCTCTTATTTGAAACTATCAAAATTAATCAAATGCTCAGTTTAAACTTTTAGTATTTATTTATAAATATTTCATAGCATACATAAAGAAATTTAGGATGATTGGCAATCATTAAAGAAATATAATAATGGAATAATAGTTTATAACGTTCGACATTTATAATAGGAATCATTAAGAAAATAATTTGCAAAATATTAAAGGAAAAAAGCATTTATCTTATATATTATATAATATAAATTAGTAAAAAATTCAAAATTTCAGCTAGTTATAAAGAAATAGGAGCACTTTTTATTACATTTCTGACACTTAGATACAATTGTTATTTGCTTAACAATGCTATTATTTTATTATTTTTTTCTCTTATTCATTTTGTTTTAAAATCGACGAATAGCTATTATTTGTTATTCTTACCAATTCTATTTTATTTTATTTTTATATAAAAACTTAATTGTAAGTGTGACAGTTTACGTCCTCGAGGACAGACAGATTTTTTGGCATTCGACTGTACTACAAAGGTATGGAAACATAAAAAATTACTATAAACTTTCCTCCAAAAATATTCGTTTGTATTCTCTTTTATAAACGATTTTTTTTTGCCTTGAATGGAGGTTAGGAGGGGGGGAGCCTGAAAGACTATCAGGGCCTGGGCCCCACTTTGCCCTGATCGGGCCCTGATTGAAAAAATTGAATATTTCACTAAGACTACGTAGATATTTTCTAATTTAGGAGGACCAGATAGTTTACAAATAACTCGAAATACGGAAACCGAGAGTCCCATGTCATTATAGAAGAGAACCAACTCCTTGTACACTTGTTTTTAATCTATTTTCCTAAACCTTCGCTGTGTGTCACTTGATATTTTTAACTACCTTTCTGTTTAGCTAGACATCTGAAATTGTGCGCAGAGTTTCAGTTTCGGTGACAATACAACATTCAAAGATGAAAAAAAATTATATTAAGGAAAAAAATAAATTCAGCTTAGATAAATGGAAAAAGCTCTTCAGCGTACTTGGAATCTCAACGGCAGACATTTGAAACTAATATCGCCATCTATTTGCAAGCGAAATAATTAATAACGAACAAAATTTTTACTTTTTGTCACTTTTCTAGTTAAATAAAAGCTATGCTGTTAAACACAGTTGGAGGATATTTTTGAGGCAGATAACTTTGAAAAAATTTCATATCACGATAGATAATGGTAAAGTCAGTATGATTATCAGGAAAAACGGGAAAAGAAGACAGATATGGAAAAATGAAGTAGATATATATTACAGAAAAAGTGGTGTAGGAAGTTCAGGAAAAATGAAAAGCAGGAGCTTAACAATCTTAAGATTCAATTCTCAAAAGAGGTGATTGGACAACTCTGGTGGACTCCTAAATCATAATTCATTCTTGACTTTCTCAGTTTCTATCGTCCTGCAGAACTTTGAAAAGATCACTTACTGTTTAGCAAGGTAGTTAAAAATTAATTGAAACGAACAAGTTGAAATAGTTTTTTCGCTGAAGTTAAACGGTAATAAAACTTCATAAAAGCGACCAGCACATATTATAAATATTATAAATATATACGTACCCATAAAGTTAGATCTTGGTAAATAGAAAGCATTCACTGTGATAGATGAAGTTCTAACTCTAGAAATGATAAAAAAAATGCATTAAATAAGCTTTCAAATAGTTACGATAAATATTATAAACAATTGTAAAATACATTAAAAATGAATTGAAGGAGACAAAAAAACTTCATTCAAAAATTTAGAGTGATTGCATTGGACCAATCTACAGACACAAGGCCGTAGGCAGGGGGAGGGATTTGGGGGACTGTTCCCCTCCCCCCGAAACTTTGAAAGACCATTTTGTAGATAGACAATGTCCCACGTTTGTGTGTGTGTACAATCTACCTAGCTGTTCATGAACATTTACAGTTATTCTCTCTGAAAAAACCGCTCAGACCATTAAAGTCTTGTTGGGCAGCTGGCCGGAAATACAGTGCTTTCCTTTTCATCAATTGAAGTATCATTCCCACATAAAGATGTCTTTCTCCCTTGGTCCCCCTCCGAAAATAATTTCTGGCTACGGCCCTGTACAGACATAAGAAAAAAACCCACCATAAAATTTTGTTAACACCTAAATGCATTTGCCCGGGCGAAATTCAAACTAAACAAGTAATCAAATTGTTTACACTTTGTTCGTGTAACAATTTTTTTATAACTTTTACCCCTTTCCCCCTTCCCCCGCGACAACTGAAATTGAAACCTATCATTTTTTGACAGAAATCACAAACTGAGTTTCATTAATACTTTTTCTTTTTCACAAACTATAATTATGAGGTATCATTCTACACTGTCTACCAATAAGTATTTGGACACCTATGAAAATGACGATATCTGTGGTACTGAGGTACGTCAAGGCCTCCGCCGGTATATATCGTGCAGCATCGGCATTAGTCGCATGAAAGATGCCGCGCAGTTCGGAGCTCTCTGATTTCGAGAAAGGTATAATTATCGGGTATCGCAAATGTGGCAGATCCTTAAAGGACATATCTGGCGATCTGAAGTACCCCAAATCGACAGTGACCTATGGGATTAAGAAGTGGAAGGAACTTGTATGTCTACCCCAAGCCGAGTATACTTATAGCTGTAATACAAAGACTTGTGGAAAGTATGCCCCGGAGGCTTCACGCTGTCATTGTGGAGGCTCTACCAACTATTGATTTTGAATAAAGTGAGTTTTTCTTTTCTATCACAAGTATCCAAATACTTATTGGTAGACAGTGTAGTTTCACAGGTTTTGCTTCGAATGTTTCAATGGTGTTTGTTTTAAACGATTTAGAAATGTCCAGATATTTTAAAAACATATAAATAAAAAAAATCGAATTTTTAAAGATAATGTGTCGTTGTGTCCTGAAAAATAAAAACTAATTGCAAATATTAATTCTGCATTATAAATATATAAGGGTAAAATATTTTTGTGATTACTGAGAGAAAATTGGTAACTTTTCAATTGACAGTTGGAAATTAATATGTGACAGATATTTTATTAAGGTTAGAAATTTTTGAGGTCTTTTTCTGAGGTTGTGATGTAAGTAATAGAATTAGAAAGAACCAGGCGGGGAAGACGCGCTTAGTTAGATAGGTACAGCTTGCAGGTCAAACTTTCGAGCATCACCCTCTCCCTATTAAGAATACTAATAAACGAGCATGGTACAATTAGAATTTCGGTTTTTGTCCATCTACGAAGCGCATCCAGAAAGTAAGTTTCCCCACTTAAAAGAAAAAAAAGAACCCACACTTTCAGGGACATATTTATTGGCAAAAAGTACATCAATGTTTCAGCTATGTTTCGACATAGCCACCACCAGAATGGAGACGCTTGTCGTATTGGGGGATCCACTTTTGCATACCTCTGACGTAGAACTCTGTCGCCTGTGTATGGAATCAGGCTTCCTGTCCCAGAACACCGTGCACATTCCATTCCGTACCGATGTTTGGATTTGGTCCCGAACGAAGATCCACTATGACGCCAATGCATTGATAGTTGCTTGGTTTCCGATGTCAAGTGCGAAATCCGAGTCTCATTGCCCTTGACGATCCTGTCGAGGAACTCGTCGCCACCGTAGTAGAAATGTCGGTGCTGCTCCTAAGCGTTGAGTTTTGTGTTCGAGGTTCAGTTTTGGCTCATAGACCTGGCAGAGCTGACGATGAATTTCAATGGGCTCAATGCTTTGTGCATTCGAGATCATCGACCGAACCTGCGGGAGAAGGAATGAGAGTTTCCATTTCGGAACACTGTTACCACTCGACTGGCAGGAGTCGGGACTTGTCCAGCTGGCATACGATTGATACGTCATAGATCTGTTACGCATGCGCAATTGACACTGCTAATTATGTTTACTTGAAAGGGGAAAACATCGGGAAACTTACTTTGTGGATGCGCCTCTACATTACAAAACTTGTATGTCCACATTGGCGATTTGTTCTATGGTGAACATCTCTGTTTCCTTAAGCAGATGTTATAAGTGTACTCGATACAGGTCAAATCAATTTTCACACTTTATACAACCAGATATAAATCACAGACAGCCTGTTTCTTCTGTCAAATCAACAATCATTACGACATTTTATAGTGAATAAACAAACGGGGATTTGACGGAGGAGTGGAGATCATTTGAGCAGCCAGAAGACGCATTTTCAACAAAGTCGTTATTCTCTCTGAATCTAAAGCTGTCTTCCAGTAATAAAGCGTGTGACTGAAAACGAATTTTACCGTGTCCATTAAGTTCCATGTTTGGTTCCAATACCCTGCAGTGGGTTTCCTCTCGCTGACTTCTTGGCGAAATGAGCTTGAATTTTAGAAAGCTCGAATTTAATAAAAGACACTACCTACAACTGTTTATCACTGCTAGAGATAGTTCCTCGAAGTAAAAAGCATTCGTCATCCAAAACCCGGAACTAAAAACCAATTGCATTTAACATATACACTCAAGAGTCAAAACATTATGACCACCCCTACATTTTGCAATGAACTCGCCTGGATGACGTGATCAGGTGGAAGTGGTATTGAACTGCTGCTGGAGATTCTGAAGAATCATTCTTACATTTACTCCTGTGTGTGATAGGAAAGGCTGCGGATCTAAGCAATTTTGATAGAGGGCAGATTGTAATGGGTCGAAGGCTCGGAACAACTATTTCCGAAACGGCACGACTCGTGGGTTCTTATCAATCTACAGTTGTTAGTACTCATGCATGAATGACGGTGAAACCAGCAGTAGTGTTGGATGTCTACACGCTATCAAAGAAAAAGGTCGTCGGATACTGCCTCGCTTGGTGAAGCAAAAAAGAAGCCAGACAGTAGCTCAGTTGACAACCCAATACAATTCAGGGCCAAGTAGAATGGTATCGGAGCACACTGCTCAGCGGACACTGTTGGATATGCGACACCCAGCAAACGTCCCACTCGTGTACCTTTGCTGACCAAGCGTCATCGACAACTGCGCCAACGCTGGGCCCGGGAACAGCGCGACTGGTCCATGGATCAGTGGGAGAGAGCTGCTAGTCAAATGAATAACGATTTTTCATTCATCACGTCGTGTCAGGATATGCCGTCTTCCAGGCGAACACTTGTTCCCTCAATGTACAGTAGGTCATACACAGGCCGGTTGTGGCGGTATTATGCTTTGGGGGACGTTCTCTTGGGCGTCTCTGGGACACGTGGTTGTGGTAGAGCAGACCATGAATGCTACTGTGTATCTGAACATCATTACGGACTTGTTGCACCCTTACATGACCTCTGTTTTTCCAGCTGGAAATGGAATGTTCCAACAAGACACAACCCCATGTCACAAGGCTAAAATTGTGTTGGAGGGGTTCCAGGAACTTGATGCTGAATTCGAGTTAATGTCCTAACTCACCGGATCTCAATCCGATAGAACACACTTGGGATATCATGGGACGGCAGCTCAGAGTTTCAAAGACCACCCATTCGCAATATCTTGGATTTGCGTCACCGTTGCTTCAACATCTGGTACAATCTGTCTCCAGCCATCTACCAAGGACTTGTGGCATCCACGCTAAGGCGGGTGGAAGCTGTGTTGCGCGCCAAAGATGGATCAACTCATTATTGACAGGTGGTCATAATGTTTTGGCCCTGGAGTGTAATTGCATGTTACTCATATTACACTTAATGTTATCTTAGTACCTTTCAAGTAGCGATTTGAATTGTTAACCAATTAAATCAATGACTGATTTATTTTAATAATTGCAATGAAAAACTTACCAAACTTCTTTTGGAGAATCTCATTCTTTAATGCTAAACAAAATTAGCCTTCTTAGATTTGGATTTTTAAATCTTGAATATCAAATACATTTAAGATAAATCTTTTTTTTGTGTGCAATAAGAGTTAGATTAAACTATAACCAGACACAGAATAAAGTATTACCCCTCCCCCCACACACCTACAAAAGTCCTCGCAATGGTACGCTTCCTTAAATCAATGAAGACCCCTTCGAAGGTGAAAGTTTATAGATCTAACAATCACCTCTTCTCTTCTACCCCTCCCCCACGATACCAGAAATGCTGACTGCAGTAGAAAACTGTTTCTGCAGCTCAAACGCGATCGATAATCAAAGTTTGATGAGAAGCCTTTTTAAATTATGAAAAATGTTTTTGTTTCTTGTAATTTAAACTACCATGTTAGAAATTTTCAACTCGGAAGATATTTTTCCAAACCCGGAAAGATAATTAAAAGCACAACCACCCCTGTAAAAATAAGGTGTGGCTTTCACTGTTGATTCTTCTGTTACAGTGATCCCTCGTTTTTCGCGGTTCATGGGGACCAGAACCTTCCCCGAAAGTTGAAAAAGCGCGATGCAGGATTTGCCCCTAATAATTTTCGTGTATGCGGGTACCCGAATGTTTTAAATATGTAAACAGTATTTACACTTTACACATTTAAGACAAAATTACAACAGTATAAGTATTTACTTAAACGTGTCAGTGCTCATTAATAAGGTTGATTACGAAACCTTATAAAGTGATAAACAGTCATCAACATCGCTTTCTGGGAGAGGCGAAGAGTCTTGTATTGGTGGAGGAGGAGAGGCTCTCGCTCGACTCGTAGAAGTTTGAGGCTCATTCCGAGACTCTTCTGCTGGAGGCGCTGACGATAGAGCCGGGGGCTTGGAGAGAAACATAGTGATGGGTAGTTGTTGTCTTTGTTTTTCCTTTTCCTTAAAAATTTCTCTGTACAAGGACATAACCCCGTCAACGCGATTGCTGAACTCGACGGCTCGAACCCTATTGTCGTCCATGTCTTGTTCCAATTCTTGCCATGTTGCACAATGGCTGCAGATTCTCCAGGGTAAGGCCACGCTTTTCAGTTTGTTCTTCGTCTTCCTCTTAGTTTTCTTCCTCACTCGCAGACTTTGTCGTCGCAAGAGCCCGTGGTATGTACTCTGAATCAACTCTTCTCTTTGTTTGACATGCAGGGATCCTTATCTCTCGCGCATCCACATGAAACTACGCTCCTTTCCGCAGTGTGGCTGCCGACAGGGTTGTATTTTTTCATTTTTATTTTTGGATGAATATTTTGGAAAAACCCGCGAAGAACTGAAGCCGCAAAACGCGAAGTGGCAAGGGAACACTGTATTTCTTACTGGACACGGCTGCCTCATTTGTTTAGGACTAACGTAATGACTCTCCTTGTTGTGTTCTGGACGACCTACGAACATGGAACATTTGGATACAGGCACTGCATTGCAGAATTTTACTGAAGAAATATTGGGAAGTTAGAAGTCTGGTGGCTTTGTTAACGAATGACTGTCATTAGTAAATAAATAAATAATATCGAGGTCAGATAAGAATGGAACGAAAAAAGTCATCGAAGTATATATACTAAGAAAATATTATCATCTAAGCTATTCAAAATGTGAATTTCACTCGGATGATCCCGTTAAACTTTATGTATTGTTACGACTAAATGTAAATATTGAGTACCATTATTGTGTGTATCGCAAAATGTATGGCAAATCCAATTTAAATTTCTGTTCGATCACAGTTTTTTAGCAACGTCAGTCGCTAAGACGTGAAAAAAGAAGTGCATGCCCAGATTGTTTTTTTATTACCTTGGCCAATGGCTGATTCCATCCTTTGACTGAAATATCGACAGTTTAGTGATTGTTTCAAACGATATTTTGCCGCTAAGAAGGCAATTGTTTCGCCAAAGATAGCCAACTTGGGGAGATTACGGTCGTTTTAGAATATTTATATGACTTCTTGTAGTCCTCACTAGGTGGCAAGACTGTAAAAGGAGGAAGCCCACCTAGTTCAGTTCAGATTTTAGCGTCAGCTGCGGACACTGTAAGTGTGTGGTATCCATTCTTAGTAGCTTTGTGTTGTAAACTTCTGCTGGAGTATAGCAGTGTAGAGCAGATTTTGGGAGAAACTCAAACTGAACTGTTTGCTGCAAATAAACCTCTTGAAGTCATCCATCATTACTAATTTTGAATGTGTTATGAGTGGGTAAAACTACCTCTAAGTTAGCACGTTTTGAATGACAGTTGAAAATGTATCGGCAGTATGCTTACGTCTCATTTCTCCGAGCAGTTTGATTCCAAGGGCGATATTTCACGTCTCCCATCAACTGACACAACTGTAAGACGGCTCCGAAATAATCGCTTTCTTTTACGTCCAAAACCTTAAAGAGGAGGAACACAGAGAAATGTTATAACAACACTAGATTTCAACATTTTACAGCTATTTTTTTTTAAGTTATACCCACACAGCAGTAATACATATTATATTGAAGTTTTTTGTTATATAACGTTTAAATTGCAATCAAAAGAGCTCAACTACATGTTAGAGTGTCTTAAATACAAAACTTCTACTTTCCACGCAGGGCCTGGTTAAATCACGGGCCGACGGGCCCTGAGCCTCCTAAAATTGGGTACTTAATTATTAAATTTTAAATAATTTATTTAACAAAATTTGAAAATGTTTTTTGCTAATTCTTTAAGCAATATTTCATGAAAACTTATTCCGGAATTAAAAGTTTAAACTTTTAGTATTTATTTATAAATAAGCTCATGGCATGTATAAAGAAATTTAGGATGGTTTCCAGTCATTAAAGGAACCTAATACTGGAATAACAATTTATGACGTTCAACATTTATAATAGGAATCGTTAAGAAAATAATTTACCAAAATATTAAAGGTAAAAAACATTTATCTTATATATTAAATAATATAAATGAGTTATAAATTAAAAATTTCAGCCAGTTATAAAGAAATGTTATCACTTTTTATTATATTTCTGAAACTTAGCTACAATTGTTATTTACTTAACAATGTTATTATTTTTTTCTCTTATTCATTTTGTCTTCAAATCGACGAATAGCTATTATTGGTTCATCTTACCGATGTTATTTTATTTTATTTTTTTATGTAAAAACTTAATGGCAAGTGTGACAGTTTACATCCTCGAGGATAGATAGATTTTTGGCATTCGACTGTACTACAAAGGTAAGGAAACATAAAAAAATGACTATAAACTTTCATCAAAAATATTTGTTTGTATCCTCTTTTATAAATTATTTTTTTTGCCTTGAAAGGAAGATAGGGGGGGGGCGAAAGACTACCAGGCCCAACTTTGCTTTCATCGGGCCCTGTTTCTGCTTTTAATCATTTTTCAGTTAAGCCCCGGCAGCGTAATTACTCGCTGTATTGAAATGTTTCGTAATATACAATAGAGAATGCAACCAATAGAGGAATTGCACCATTAGGTGTTGAAACATTTAAATTTTCAGTTTTAATAAACAATTCAAAAATGGTTAAATATTCAGCCTATTCATCTGTATGAGAATGTTCTATTTGTATTCCTCACTTCCGTGGAAATCGATATAATGACGGTCTTACCTTTTGGTAGTATGTGTCCAGCAACGCGTCGTCCTCAATCCATTCCGGATAGCCGATCAAGCTGTCCATGCTTTGCAGCTGCGGTCAAAGAGACGAAGTTCCATTTAACAAATAATTAGAGTAGGACTTCCATTCACATTTGAGAATACACACTTCTGTTCAATTAAACGACGTTGCGAAACAAAGTGCTACAATCCCGTTTGAAAGTTTTCTAAAATTAAGAAGTTTGTGTTCAGGGTCCGAATTTGATTTGCACCCCTTTATTTTTCTACATAACTACGTTGTTATTTGTTTAATGTGCTTTGTATGGAAGCTTTTTTGATGACGTACGGGAACTTGCCAGCTAATCATTCGCCTGTCCAACTCCTCGGATTTTGTTATGGGAGCACCCCGTCATGGCACAGGTATTCCACTCGGACTGTGACTGGCTGCGATTTCTAAAATTGTCACATTGTAAATGAGTACATTGGCAGCGATTTCTAAAATTGGAGAAATATCTTGGTGACGCATCCCGTGAATTTGTATCTAATTTTCACAACCAGAAAGAGACAGGATCATGACTAGAATTTTTTTTTTCAAAGGGAGGGGGTGAGTATATACTTAACCCTCTGACTGCTCATCCCGCGATTTTCGCGGGCATGTGTTTTTCTTCCTTTTTTAAGAAGCACATTTCGCCTTTTCACCGTTTAACCAGTGGAATAAATTATATACAGTATTAGACATTTAATTTAGTAATAAATATAATTATATGACTACAACTATAGTTATATTAGATAATAGAATTATAGATAGTATGTTATAAATAGAAGTTAACTGTATTTCAAATGAAATTTATTAAAAAAAATAATATTTTTATGTGATAACACTTGAAATTACTTTTTCTGAAAGCTTAGTTTCTCATGATAAAAGACAATATAAAAAATATTTTTTAGAAAAAAAAATGTATGTATATATATATATATATATATATAATATATATATATATATATATATATATATATATATATATATATATAATATATATATAATATATATATAATATATATATAATATATATATATAATATATATATATATATATATATATATATGTTTATATATATATATATATATATATATATATATATATATATATATATATTATAT
>JAGEOH010000207.1:15000-35000 GCA_032207245.1 Pardosa pseudoannulata | reverse complement strand
TCGGAGAGAAACAGGGTGATGGGTAGTTGTTGTGTTTGTTTTTCCTTTTCCTTCAAAATTCCCCTGTACAAAGACATAACCCCGTCAACGCGATGGCCGAACTCGACAGCTCGAACCCTATTGTCGTCCATGTCTTGTGCCAATTCTTGCCATGTGGCACAACTGTTGCAGATTCTCCAGGGTAACGCCATGCTTTTCAGTTTGTTCTTCGTCTTCCTGTTCATTTTCTTCCTTACTTGCAGACTTTGTCGTCTTGAGAGCCCGTGTTATGTACTCCCAGTCATTTCATCTCTTTGTTTGACATGCAGGGATCCGTATCTCTCGCGCATCCACATGAAACTACGCTCCTTTCCGCAGTGTGACTGTCGACAGGGTTGTATTTTTCATTTTTATTTTTTGAGGACTATTTTGGTAAAACCCGCGAAGCACTGAAGTCGCAAAACAAGAAGCGCGAAGTAGAGAGGGAACACTATACTCTCAGACTACAATTATTTCTCACTATATATATGTGGTGAGTGCATGTATATATATATATATATATATATATATATATATATATATATATATATATATATATATTATGTGTATTTATATTTATGAGCTTGATTGCTTAATCACGCCACAGTCAATTTATAACCTAAATCCGAATTACAAAAATTCTGAGGGAGTTTCACGTCTGAATTCGAAAGGCTGTCTCTTAGATTTACCCTTTTTCCTCCCCTAGTCTAAACTGACCACTAGGGATGCACTCAGGAAAAGGGTCGAACCAATTTATTAAACTATAGCTTCCAACTGAGGAAATTCAGACAAAGAGGGGATGACCCTTATCGGAGGCAGATTCCCTTACACCTTTCAAGGATTTTTTTTTCAGATGATTTATCAATTCATTCCGTTTGTATAATAAAGTGGGAACTCCTCTAGAAATATAGGACCATACCAACTGGCCATGACTGCAAACCACACGTGTTACACTCACACACATATACATACATACATACATAATTGTCAAGTGCAGGAGAAACGGATGAGGACAAAAAATTTAAAAAATATATTTGTAATAGAAATATCCCCTACCCTTTATAATGCAAATAATCGAGGAACCAAATTAAGTAGAACACATGCAAAGCTAATGCAAGCAGCGTTCTAGAAAACTTCCAATTTTTACTTATTTTTATTTGTGCACCCCAAAGGGTCGCCCGATTTTCCTTTACCGATGGAATATTAAAGGAGAGGATTTGAAAGAAAGTTCCACGGTATTTTATTTTGCTTTTAGTGTCTGGGGTTTTTCAGGTATCTTCGATATCACAGCTGTGCCGTTGGCCTATCGTTGTTCGTATCTGCTTTAGTTTTAATAACGTGGGGAGTGTTAATGTGTAGAAACAATGCCGTGGAATTTGGGGACCATTTAATTATGAAAGCACTCCAACGTCCAAGGCGAAGTGTGTCCTCGTCATTTAGAAGCAGACAGTTAGGAAATATCTTAACTCTCAATTAATAGACACGGTGTATCTTTGGCCAGTTTGAGCCTCGATCCCGCAAACCCTCCGGTTACGAGATGGACGAATTTGCCGACTCAGCTACCACGACTCTTGAAATCTGCTTTAAGCAGCAGGTCTCACGAGCAATGGTGTAGCAAATAAATAAATAAACAAAAATAAAAATAAAAAAAAGAACAAGACGCGAGTTGAAAATAAATTTTTGTGATAGATGGAACAATTTTTTTAATCTTTTCAAACTATATCTTTAAGTTTGTAAGTTTTTAATTGGAGTTGTTCCGTAGTTGCGCAATTTTTTTTTATTCTGTTTCTCTTTAAGTACTTTTTTTTGCTGAAAATGTTACCCCTTTTTTACTCTGAAGTGTGTATTAGTTTGTAATGATCTTTAACAAACGTAACATCTACTTAACTTAATACTTTGTAGCTTGTCCGGGGTTTAACCGGAAGAGGGTTAGGATTTTTATCTCTCCATTAAGGTCATAAACCTCTTCTGCTTTGCTGAGGAGCTGTTGAGTTATTTGTATCCCCCTCTCCTCTTCGACGACTCTTTGAGCTGTTACGAAATTCTTGAGGTTTGTTGCAGAGTTGACCAAAAGTGGAGATGTTGGCTGCTTTCCAAACCTAACTAAACCTCTCAAAGCTAAATAAAGACAATGCCTTTTGATTCGGAGCAGGGCTACACTACCCAGTTTTTAATATTTTCAAAATGAGTTTGATTCTCGGTTTGACTTACTTTGACGAGGGAATAGAGCATCGTGCTTTTGTCCATCCACGTATTTTGATCCAGAGTCGAACTGTAGGCCAGTCGGATCATGTCCACCATTTTATTCACCTGAAAGAGTCCAGTCGTTCATTTCAGCTACATTCAATGAAACTGAAAGTTTCCTAAATAGGACCCAATTTTATGCGACAGACGCAAACCATTTCTACCCCTAACCTATCTCAGCAGGAACATCAAAGTAACTTTTTTCCAATGCAGCTGGCAATATAGATAGATACGAGGCGCATCCAGAAAGTAACTTTTCCGATATTTTCCCCTTTACAGTAAACGTAATGAGCCGCGTCAATTGCGCGTGCGTAACAGATCTAGGCCAGCTGGACAAGTCCCGACTCATGCTAGTAGCGGGGTAGCAGTGGTCCGAAATGGAAGCTCTCATTCCTTCCCCGCCGCCTGCAAGGCTCGGTCGGTGATCTCGAATGCACAAAGCATTGTGCCAATTGAAATTGATCATCAGCTCTGTCAGGTCTATGAGCCGAAACGAACATCGAAACACAAAATTCAACGCTTAGGAGCAGCATTGACATTTCTGCTACGGTATCGCGACGACGGCGACGAGCGCCTCGACAGGATCGTCACTGGCAATGAGACTCGGATTTCGCACTTGACACCGGAAACCGAGCAGCAGTCGATGCATTGGCATTGTAGAGGATCTTCGATCAGGACTAAATTCAAACAGACGCTGTCGGTACGGAAAGGCACGTGCACGGTGTTCTGGGACGGGAAGGCTGGTTCCATTCGCACGCGGCAGAGTTCTACGACAGAGGGATACAAAAGCGGATCCCACGATACGACAAGTGTCTCCATTCTGGTGGTGGCTATATTGAAAAATAGCTGAAACATTGCTGTATTTGTTGCCAATAAATATGTCCACGAAAGTGCGAGTTCTTTTTTTTTAAACAGAGAGACTTACTTTCTGGATATGCCTCGTATCTTTATGCTAAACACGTCTGCTAAGATGTCAGTCATCGATACTATCCCGAGAAGCACGGGTAGCTACGGACGCAAATAACATTTTCCTCGTTATTTAGTAGCAGGGATAGAGCAGAAGATAACCAGAAGTATTGTTTACACTTGGAGACCGCTACGACCACGAACCTAATTTACTGGCTCATTAAGGTACCCTGCAGGTATTTGGCCAGTCCTATATCCGAACTCTCAACCTTCCAAATACGAGATCGACGCCTTTGTTCACTGAGCTACCGAGGCTCTTAACCGCTCGTTTTGATTTCAGCATCCATCCAATAACTTAAGGTAAATCAGATCGTTACATGGCAACATAAAATCTCCAGATGATAATGGATCTTTCTCATCCCATACCTTAGTTTCTGCATAAATAATACTATTTTAATATGTTTATAATTTACTTAATAGAAATATGGTTTATTCATAACGTATAACGGGTTAAAGCAGTGTTTCTGGACAATTTGTGGTCCACGCCCCACCGAGTCGCTTTTAAGTATCTGATGTTCCCATTGAGTGAACATATTTAATAATTGGAGCTTTTAGGAATGGAGGCCAAACTTACACCGACCTTGCCTCGAGCAGCTACAAACATAAATAAAATTATTTTTAAAATTAAGCAGGTTTTAAATGGGATAAATAAAGTAAAATTCGGAGATACTAAAATTAGAAATGTGCTTTTTATTTTATTAGGTATCGAATGCAGACTATTGAAATGGATCTCGAGAAAAATAGGTTGCACCTTAAAAAAATGAGTAAGATCCTTGTGCTTTATGCAAAGAGATATTTTACATTAGCTTCAAGTCTCCAATTCCACTCATTTGGAGATATCTTTTCTTCAGAAGCAAAGCCACTGAACAAAAAGATGGAATGGTAATAATTAATAAAAGTTTTCTTGCAAAACCAGTGGAATTTGGGCCCTGTTGTCACTCCTTCCACGTCGAATAAAGCTTTGACTGACTCATCATTCTGTAACTCTTGGAACATCAAGAAGATCTATGATTTTTCAACTCTCCTGTTTGCACTTGACACACCTTGTAATTGACGACCCCGTCTCAGTCGATGAAAGACCTCTGAGGGTTTTGGGTGAACAATAGCGCATTGTCCCTCAACCTTCTTTTTTTTTGACAAATGAAATCATCATTATAAGTTTTCCGGTAATGGTTTTCTATGACTCCCGAACCATGGAATGAGCGAAACAAAGTGATGGTGATGGTGAACTGCGAGGTGGAGAGCGATTGTGGATTGACCGAGGCGAAAAATGAATGTGAAGAAGTCAGCCAAGCGCCAAGTGCTCAACCCTACCCCAAGGACGAAGGTCAAAGGATTACAACCCCTCACAATCCTGGAGGAGGGCTCTTCAACTCGAGAGTTCAGCTTTTATGTGCACTTGTCTTACCAGGGGACATTGTTTCCAAGCCATTCTTTGTCTTAAAAATAAATAGTTAAGTTTACATGGTTGAAAGAAAGACCTCTTCTATTTATTCATCATTTACTTCCACTATCAACGGAGCCCAAACTGCGTCAAGCCGGGCAGATTAAGGTGAGACGAAGGATAAGTTTTAACTTTTTGACCGCTCGGTTTATGTCTCCATACTGACTCAAAACAATTTTCTTCGTCTTCATAACAATGACCATAGCTGATCAAAACCCGAGACGTGCTGTTAACGATTTTGGGCTGCTGAGCATTCATTTTATATGTAGTTTATATTAAGTGCTACTGTTCCTGACCATATTCAAGTTGCACATATATTCTACCACCTAATTTGCAAGGGTTAAAAATTTAATTGTGTTTTAAAAAACTAAATGTCCTACGCAATCCGCTAGTTTTTTAACTTACGTGGTATCTGCTGAGAGGAGGGAGGTACTTGTCTACGTAGAGTCTGCTCAGGGCTTCAGACATGAAGGTTTTGGAGACGGTCAAGCACATATCCTGCGATGCCCAGTCCTTCGATTTTGTAAAGACGCTTCTCCACAGGTCTTTCGCGGTGTACATTGCGAACGTATCCAGAATCCAGTAAGATATATAATTGGCCACGTGTCTGGAACAAAACGAAGATAAACTATTACCCTTTCACAAATTACGAATGATGAACATGTAGGCTGGTCAATATTTTAGTGTCTCATCTCGTAATAATAGTTTCTGTGGGACAAATGAAATGTTAGTGTCTAGATGACACCTGAACCCTTACTAGCGTCACTCAAGACCTAGGTGGCTAGAAAGATCTGGATTTACCATTAAGATACATCACAGTCACACAACACAGGCAGGGTACCTGTATTTATATATTTGATTTGGAGCTCTGTGGTCTACTTGACCGGGACCTAATGCTTAAAGATAATTCCGAATAGCTACGAACATTATTTTTAAAATAACGCTGGAAAGCAGCCCTGTTAAGCTTTCACCCTTTGCAATTTGTTGATTATTGTATCATGGAAGCATCCTATAGACGGTCTACGTGATTCCCTAGGTAAACTACCTCATCATCTAGAAGCAGAGACCAAACAGAGATATCAATCTATGAATATCCATGCAGGTGTGGGATTCCAACTCTGGAATTCTGGTACTGAAGAGCACTGCCTTACCGTTTGGCTGTCGTTCGGCTCGTATATAATGAATCTAGTATAAAAAGCTTTAGTTTTACAAACTAGGATTGTTGGAAAATCCTATAAACTAGATATTTCATATACACATTATAACATATTATTACAATATATAGGTATTTTCAATGCAGCTAGCAATACAAATAGAAATCTTTATTCCAAACAAGACTAAGAAGCTGTTACTCATTTAGCACCACCCAAGGAGCACGCGCAGCTGAAGGAATGCTGCGGATGGGGAACACATTACTCTGTCTGGGTATCTGCAATTTAGACGCAGGGACCAAACTTCACCTGCCACCACCAGAAGTAGATAACATTCCAACCGCAAACCTATTTTACGTGTCCATTAACAAGCATGGCGGATCTTTGCCCAGCTCGGTCCTCGAACTGTCAACACTCCGGTTATGAGATTAACGCCTTCGCTGACTGAGTTACATCACCGTTTTACACACACACACACACATATATATATAAATATATATGTAAGGAAAATTATCAGGGGTTTTCAAATCTGAAGTCAAGGGCTAAAAATTTCTGCGTCCTTTTGCATTCCCCTTTTTAACCCTTCACCTAATTGGACCACTAGGGCTACCGTTTATGCCCTCAGAGAAGAGGTCTGACACATTATAATTCTATATTGCCCTAACGGACAATTTAGGAAATTTCCAAACAAAAAGGAGATACACTCTGTCGGAGGCAGATGTTTTCTAGAAATTTTTCCTACAGATGTTGACCAGATGTTAAGAGCTTTTTTACATATAACTTCATGCTAGCCGACCTTTCTGTTTGTTTTGTCCCTACGATGAATTTGAAACCCGTTCTCCAACGTTACCTTAATAAAGGTCTTTCGCTGAAACGGTGTCATTTTTATGGGGCCATGACTGCAACCATCCATCGTGAAGTCCGTCTTAGTATCTATCTATATATATATATATATATATATATATATATATATACATATATATGTGTGTGTGTGTGTGTGTGTGTGTTTCCATGTACACATTTCGTATTATATTTTTTTACAGATTCCTTGGTTGTTCGGTTTGATCTACTACACGAGAACTGAGACCATCGAGACCTGAGATTATCGCTTCAAACTGGTTCCCAATGGCTAAGGAGATCCGTGTCATTAGTCTGACACGTATTACAGAGCATCGCCCTACCCACTCGACTAACATTCCACCCCCGTATGAGATTTATTCCCGATCCTACGTACAGTACTGTACTGGGAAGTTTTTAATAGCTATTTTCGCTCTTTCTGTCTCTGTACCTGCCACCTCCTGTACGAGGGTCGAAGCGTCCCCCCCTCCAATAATATAAGTAGAATGTCACTCATCTTCACCGAAAAGAGAAAATCGTTCCCAAAAAGGAATTAAGACGTACCTGGGATGTACCTTTTCTAAGTATGTGGGCAGTTCGATGAAATGACCGAGAGACTGAATATAGATGGAGGTCTGGTCGTTCACTAAGGGCTCACTCCGCAAATGCAAATTCAGAAACTGCTTGTAAGAGAAGTCGGGGGATTTCTCCAAAGGTACCTGCAAAAAAGACCTCCAATTTCAAACAGGCACACATTTTCACGTATATATGGTCTCAAAAGGAAATGACCTCTTATTTTTGGATTGAGTCTTGTTCATGTCAACCACAAATTTCTTGCGTTACCCATCCGTCACTTTACTATTCCCCTTTTCCCTCTTGAGCGTTGCCTTAAAATATCTTATTTTTTTCTGTATGATTTAACGAATTCTCGTTACATTAAATTTCCAGGTTCAGGCATATCTACTACCGTGAGAAAAAAACGGCATAAAGTAGAAATAGCGAACGTGCCTTTTGTGAGCACTTGAACGGAGCTCATCTATACCTTGTGAAAGAACGTTGTTTAGCGCAGAATAGGATACTGAATAGATTATTGTTAACGCTGAGGACCATCTCCATCATTCTGTCTGAGAAATTCATTAGGATGCTGGTGAAGTGTTTCCGCTGTTAGTTTCAATGGCATTCCGAAGAAAGAGTCTCACACGACAGACATTGTAAGGGAA
Source organism: Pardosa pseudoannulata (assembly GCA_032207245.1). Classification (NCBI taxonomy): domain Eukaryota; kingdom Metazoa; phylum Arthropoda; class Arachnida; order Araneae; family Lycosidae; genus Pardosa; species Pardosa pseudoannulata. The sequence goes on along the minus strand of JAGEOH010000207.1, from coordinate 27,120 downwards.
GCAGCAATACTTTCCTGCCTTGTTCTCCAAAGGTTTGTCCAGAGACATCGATTAATGATCTGCAAGATGGCTCCCGATGACTGCAAACTCCCCTTGGCTTACACCTGCCTAGAGTTCTACAAAGCGGTTACTCACCACGTCATCAACCGGATGCCCGATCAGCTGAGATGGAAATCTGAGGGCAAATGGTGATATAAAAGACCGGAGTTCATCGTCTAGGGTGATTTTTTTGGCTGACAGCGTCGGGAGAACGACTGAGAGTGTCCTCATCCCTTTTTTTTCTCTCTCTCCGAACGACTAGGAAGCTGTTTCCTGCAACGATCATCACTGTATACATCCTATTTCATCAGTGTTTCCATCAAATACTTTAATATTTTGTGTTTCTAATAAAGATCTTTAGTCTGTACGTAGGCCTCCGCTCCAACTCCTTAAGAGCTGAGTACGCTACAATATTAAACAATTAAAATACAATTTCGGTAGTAAGTTGAAAACCGAAAATAGTGCTAAAGGAATGTAAAATTTGTAAAATCTTTTGGCATAACATATAACGTTCATTGGTAAACAATCGCTCTATGTAATAGAGTTACATCAGTGAAAGACCTTACTCCTATCAGTGGGTTATCAGCCTCCTATCCTGCTCTAGACAGGTAGGGTTAGTCACCCGTAACCCCTGAGTGAAGGGGGAATCCGGATTGTATGTTTCCTCAGCCCAATTAGCAAGAAATCACGACAAAGAAAAGACATTAAATGAGAATCAATGTAAGAAAAGGCAGCGAGATTGCATTATTTTTTTCAGCGGTTCATGAACTCCATTTTCCCCATGACACCAGACTGGCATTACGTCATCAAGGGCTGATGTTACGTAATCTTGGCTAGCTTAACAAAACAAAAAATAGATCTTTAAAAGTATTTAAGTATTCAGTTGAAGAATAAATTGTAAGCGGGAAGTCTTCTTTCAGTTTCATTTTCTTGAGTTTCTCAACAGACTTGGTTCTCGCTGAGTTGTGCGATTGCGTTTTTATTCTTTTACTAATTTTTCCCTAACATGGTATAATACTATGAAACTCTCACAATATATTAAGAGTTAGGCGAGAAAATTGGATGAAGAACAACCTATTTGCGTTCCTTTAAAACATATTCAACCAATATTAGATATATTGGTTATTTATAGAAAATTAAAATATATTTAACCTTTGTCGTCAATTACACCAAATATTTTTTTATGTGTCTACACATGCACGCGTTTTACTCAGCTATGTTTAGAAACGAATGACAGAGCCTTTCACAGAATTTATCCCAGAATGAATTGTGCGAGAAATACGCCAACTAAACTTACGCTAAGGTTACCGTCCAGTTCTCCTAGGGTCAACTGGAACGCATGAAAATCGTCTTCGACTCGTCCAACCTAAAAGTGTAAAGAAAAGTAAGTTATAAATATAAAAAGCTATTTTTTAAAAATCACTTTTATTTAACTAGAAAAGTTATAAAAATACTCTAAGAAAAGAAGAAATTTCGTATGAGTTTTTAGTTTTACCGCTTACAAATAGATGGCGTTAGTAGTTTATAATTGCTGTCATTCGGATTCCGAGTATGCTGAATATCTTTCCGCATTTACAAAATTTAATTTTTTGCCTCTAATTTGTTTACGATTGCATATCACATTGTCACCGTAATAGAACATCTGTGCACAGTTTCAGATCTCTATCTACTCAGGGAGACTTTCAGAAATGATTTCAAGATATCAACAGACACGCAAGAAGTTAAATAACGGCGTTTAAAAGTATTGTCTCTACTAATTTTACTATTTAATGAAATACGAAGACAGGCCCTACGCAAAGACCAGAACAGTATGACAGCGATGTAACGGCGTGCCTACATCAAAGACTGCTTTGAAAAATGGACTTTTCTAATAAGTGGAGACAAAGGTGTTGTTTTCCCCGGCACCACGATGTCTAGACTTTTGTGTCCTACAGTAGCGATACGACAAACCAGACAGACAGGTGCCCAGACTGACAGCCAGAAAGAGGATAGTCGGAACTACAAATGAATGCCCCGACTTTGGATCTTTCACCGACACGAAATTCCGGAGACTCCCGGATTTGCGGCCGGTGATTGTCGAACCTAGACCAATCCAGTTGATGAAAGGTGAGATCATCGCCAGATGTTCCAATGATGAAATTGTGAGTGAGGCCCCCTCTCTTAGGGGCCCCTCCCCTAAAAAAAGAGACAAGATTTTTTAAAGAAGTAGCTAGCTAGCAACCAGTTCATTTGGAGGTCGCGTTGACCAGTCTTTCTATCGGAGAGTTTCCTTAGCGATAATCCCACCTTTTGATCATTTCTATTGAGAGTTAGCTAGAGTCAGCTAAATCGGAGGTCGACTTGACCAGCTTCTCCATCGGAAATTTTTTCTTAGCGAAAATCCCACCTTGGGATATATCTCTTTCTGAGATTGATAACTATACCCTGTGCCTTGGGTTTTCTTTGAATTCGATCCTCTTCAGGATTGAACGTGTATTCCTCCTAGGAATTCTGACTTTGTTTTTATCTTCCCCGATATTACCCATTGCTACTTCAAGCACTCTCGTCTAATTGAGTGTACTGTCTGCATAATTATTACCGACAACTTTTACGCGAAGCTACCGAATTGTTATCTTTCGTCGGTTACTAAAGAATTCGGCAGGGACCTTATGCGTACTTCTTTATTCAGGCCAACGTCTATTGTATCACGTACTTGTGAACTGTAATTGTGTTGTGTGTACATAGAAATGTGTATATAGTTGCAAGGTGTCAATAAACCCTTTAATCAAGAAACATCTGCTTCTTCACTGTGTCACCTAAAACAGGGACCAGCGATGTCACTATGGCCAATTTTTAATAGTCTGTCAAGCTTCAGACTGCTGCTCGTTCTCTTAATCTTTGTTGCGCGGGATTCGCGTCATGAAACAGCACGTTAAACTTTTTTTCTCCAATCCCTTATATAATAATAGCCTAAGTTATCTGTCCGCGATTTAATGAAGCGGTTGGACCTGGAATGGATAGAGGCATCCATTGGGTTCTTGATGAGTTAGGGTGAGCCAAATTCAAAGCGAGTCAAGTTTATCTTCTCCTAAATTATCGATCCGATTCTAAAATAAATTGGTATAAATAGGCTTCCTATCACAGCAAACAATACTGTCGTCTTCAAAACGCTCGAATTCCACCCCTTTGCCCCTTTTCGATCGTTTAATATCATTATTTCGAGCTCTATTTTCCCCGGTTAAGAGCAGGCGATTCAATTTATCCATTTATCACATAAGTAGATGAAAATAACCTTTTTTTCCCTAGCATTATGACGTCATTTCTTTAACCATCTCCTTGAATCATTTATTATAAATTATTTAAATATCGTCCGCAATATTTTCATAAGTTTTATCCCTGAACTTAGATATCATGTCAATAATTTTCTTTTATATTTGGATTCAATAATAGATTAGGTACATATGGGATCATTTTAAATTTGGATCATCGATTATTTTTTGTCGCAATGAAAATTTTATCAGCTGTATTAGCAACAAATTCTTTTCATAAAAGTCTAGGAATCTATTTCATGGACTCATAAATATCTAGCTTTTAAGTTATATATCTTTAAAAATTAAGAAGTTTGTCCATTTGTATGATTTTTTTATACATGACCGCACAGTTTGCAATCGATTCTCTCAATTTTGAACATCCTTCATATATACGGCGAAATAATCCCTGTCAATATTAAAACCTCTGCAGTCCCTAATACGACAAGATAAATTAAAGTGGGCAAACTGACATGCTGTCAGTAAAGATAACCAAATTATTGAGCGTGTACCAAATAATTCTCAGCCAAAATCAAACCATTTTATTACCTGCCTCATAGGGTACTTTACAATTCTGGAGAATTAAAAATTTTACTGATCCCGTCATAAGACGGGCTATATGCTAGTTTTGAAATATATGAAAATAAAAAAAAATTGTGTAACTTTTAATACTGTTAAAACTAAAAGAAATATTAAAAAAAAGGACTTTAAAAAATTTGCTAGCTTTTACGTTCTTATATTATTAACGATTTAATATAAATTGTATTTTATTCTGCGATATCTGACGATATTCGTAAAAATAAATATTTTCTGATATCCAATGATATCTGACGACATTCCGCGCAAAATATTAACTGAAGTGAATCGACTCGGGCCTTTTTACACATCGACTAATAGTAATTACAGTGAGCTCCGCTTAATGGGATCGTTTGGGACACCATGAATTTGATAACAATAAACGATATGCAAAATGAGATCAATTTACCCCCCACTCCTTCAGTTCACACGTACTACATTTCAAAACAAAATGAAAAAACACACCTTATATTTATGTACCGTATATTATCCTTTAAAACATAAGAATTGTATACATAATTAAAAAAAATGGATCCATTGTTGACTGTCTACAATTCTTTCTAAGAAGCTCATTGATGAATGGTTCGTCATCATCATCAACCTGTCATAACGATTTGAAATGTCGATCTTTTGTTTTAACGTTCAATCATTTCTCTTTCTGGCTTCGCTATCGACAGGCTGCATGGAACCGAGCAAGGCATAAAATAGGAATATACCCCTTCTCCGTTCAGATAATAATGTTTTGCTTTCTGCTTATCTGACAATCACTGACCAGGGTGTACGTATTTCTGAAAAATTCCATGAACGCCCCCACCCCTCCTATGTTCATTCCCCATTTCCCTCGGTTGAAGAGCTAGAATTCTCAGAAATTCAAACAACGGCGAAGGGAGAGAACAGAAGGAGTTCCTTCTGAATCGATTGGGAATATTCCTTTGACGGTTCGAAAACGGATAACTTTAACAGATGTAATGATCCCATGAAGTGATCCTTTTAACACGCAAATGAATAGAGAAAATCGGGACCCAGTGATTTCGATAACAATAAGCGATGGATAACATGGACCGCGTTCCCATGAAGAGGAGTGCACTGTATTTCGATTCTTCGGAAATGTGAAAAGTAGAAGTGGACTGCCTTGGATGTTTGCTGTGAAAGAAAATGTCAGATAAGACACATTTGAAAGGTAACGCTTCTAAACAAACAGAAAAAAGCTTAATTTCAAGGAGAAATAATAAATAAGCTCGAGTATCAAAATGATAATGTGGTGAACTGACCAGAAGAAATACTGATCGTTAGCGCTAAATATCAAAAAGTTATATTCAAGGATATCGAGAAAATACTGGCCAACATTCCTAAATATCCAAAAATGATATCATTCAGGGGGTTCAACTTGATGTAGACCAATATTATAATTTTCCTATTGGTTTGGTTTGGAGCGATAAGGTCTACTGTTTTACACACGAGGTTGGTTGGTTGGTTGGTTGAAATTTAATGGCACTAAATCCTCTAGGAACAAACTGCGCCAAACAAGATGAGGAAAAAAACTAAAGACGAAATTTAGATAAAAAATTTTGACAAAAGATAAAATGACAGGTTCTAAAACAGATTAAAGTAACAATAAAAATAAAACATTCAACAGGAAACACGAATAAAAATTGAGTTATATACAAATTAACAAGAATTGAAAATTGAAAGATTAAAAATTGAATATTAGAAAATTGAATCACAATCAAAAATCATATTTCGGTATAAAAGCAAGTTCGACGTAGAAAGGGGAACAAGTTTGGATGTGGAGTTTCTCCAATGATTAAATTAAGATTAGGAGATGGATTACCAAAAAATTTTATATACATTGATTTAGAACAAACACAGGACGTTAAAATATGTTCGACTGTGTAAGGTGTCTTGCAACACGCACACTGAGGAGGAGCTTCACCCAGCAAGGTTTGGTTTGGTTGGGAGAGCTACGGTCTACTGTTTTGCACATGAGGGCTAATGAGACCAGGACCTACAGTTTAAAGCCGATTCCGAACGGCTACAAACATCCATGCCAGCAGCGGGATTCGAACCGGTGAAATCCGGTTCCGAAGAGTAGCTCTCTACCATTCGGCCATCGTTCGGCCTTCACCTAGCAAGAGATGGGCATGGGTGAGTCTGCAATGACCCACTCGTAGACGAGTGAGTATGACGTCATGTCTCGTAGAAGAGAGTTGGGGCCAGTTAGTTATCATTCTTTTAATTACACACCAGGGCTCATGAGACCGGTGCTGAAAGCCGATACCGAACGGCTACCAACATCCATGCCCGCTGCGGGATTGGAATGGTTTCTAAGAGCAGCACCCTTATTCGTTAAAAATCACTGTTTTGCACACGAGGGCTAATGAGACCCGGACCTACACTTTAAAGCCGATTCCGAACGGCTACAAACATTCATGCCAGCAGCGGGATTCGAACCCGCGAACTCCGGTTCCGAAGAGCAGCACTCTACCATTCGGCCATCGTTCGGCCCTTATTCGTTAAAAATCACCGTTCGGAAAAATGGTAGATGGCTTCTTCGCAAACCCCTGAAATATTTTAAACATCGATATTTAGTGTCTCATCGTCTTCCCCTAAAAACGGCACTCACCATACTTAAACCGAACTCGAAAACGACGAGTTTTCTGGCCTCGTCCATCAGCGTCTCTGAGTCGAGCTTCGAACCGAAGAGGCGTGCCATGTTCACGATGCCTTCCAAGAGGGCGACGCTCACGTTCACTTCTGACGAGGGATTCTTGTATAGGGGCAGGAAAGAGTTCTCAAAAAGATACGCTCCCCGACGAACCTGCAAATGCAACAGGCGATAATCAGAAAAAAGGGGGCTTCCACACATTACGTAGAGGGAATCAAAAATAGTGAACATTCGCTGCCTCAAGGAATTTTTTTCATAACGCTCCTACATACTTATATACATTGTTTCATATACAAGTATATTGTTCAAAAGTTTGCATTTTTTTTTGTTATATTTATCTTATTTATCGGTGTACTACGGGATAATTGTAATATCCGGTTACTGCCAATAACGGATGTCCTGATAACGGATACCTCGTCAGACGAATGTCAGTATGTTTCCCACTTTTCTTTTTAAATAAATCAGCATTGTGTACTTTATTTTTGCGACCCAATTGTAGTATTTTTCTCACCTTTTATATTTTTCAACTATTTGTTCTTTAATTTATTTTAAATATTTTCTTAAAGTTTCCGTACTCAATATCTCCATTCGACATTATTGAATCTGAATGAAATCATTCTTAATAGTCCTTTATCTTCCTTCTCTAATAGATGTTATGTTTCTGTATGAAAAGAGTATGTTCCCACTTTTGTCTTTATCCCCCCAAAAAGTTAGTTTTTTCTTTTGTGTTTCTCAGATGCAAGTTGAGACTGGAAAAAAGAATGATTTATGATTTTTTGTTATGAAATATATAAACCTAATATTTTTCCATAATGCTCCAAAATACTTAAACACCTTGCTTCATATACAAATATATTATAAAATATTGTTTAAAATTTTGCATTTTTTCGTTATATTCATCTTATTTCTCAGTGTATAATTTTTGGCCGGTAGTACAGTCGGATAATTGTAATATCCAGCTACTGCGAATTGTCCGGTATAGTGGAATAATGCAGTATGTTAGCCGGATCGACTTACATAAGAGGACAGACAAGTCATCTTCAACTCTCAAAACTGGGGTTCTTTTTTTATTTTTACATTTTTAAAATCACTAGACATTTAAGAATCGTTTAAAACACACCCCATTGAAATATTTGAATTACAAAAACTATACAATCGTTGCATTTAATATCATAGCCTTGAAGGAAACTATAATAACTTGAAATGTATTTCACTCGAAACAGCGTACATATACTGTCTACCAATAAGTATTTGGACACTTATGCAAATGACGATATCTGCGGTCCTAGGGTAAGTCACGGATTCCACCCGTATACATCGTGTAGGAAACAGCATCGGCATGAGTCGCATGCAAGATGCCGCGCCGTTCGGATCTCTTTGATTTCGAGAAAGGTATCATTATCGGGTATCACAAATAGGGCCGATTCTTAAGAGACATATCTAGCGATCTGAAGTACCCAAAATCGACAGTGGCCTATGGGATTAAGAAGTGGAAGGTGAGCGGTGATTGTCGGAAAGTGCCCCGACTAACGGAACTGGGAGATAGAGTGCTGTTAGAGAAATTCGGAAGAAACGCACCCAACCGATGGCACTCATCCACTAGGAGTTTCGACAGGCGTCCGGGAGTATTATTTCAATGAATACCATCCGTAAGGAAGCCCATCTGCTGGGTTTTCGTGGTCGTGCTGCTGCCCATAAGCCTTTGATCACAAAGTCCAATCGCGCTGCTCGGTTAATGGGGTGCAAAGCCCATCGAAATTGGACCGTAGATCAGTGGAAACGGGTTCTTTGGAGCGACGAATCAAGATTCACCCTTTACCGTTCGGATGGCAGGGTCTGGGTCTGGCATCTGCCTGGGGAACGTCTCCTACCACAATGCATTGTGTCAACAGTCAAGTTCGGCAGAGGTGGAACTGTGGTCTGGGTGTGTTTCTCCTGGTATGGACTGGGACTCCTGGTCCCCATTCATGGTAAGCTCAACGCCGATGCGTACTGCACTATTTTGAATGACAATGTGCTTCCTACGTTATGAGTTTTACGGGTTGGACCCCTGTTACTTTTGGGGACGACAGTGCCAGTTGTCACATTTCGAGTTTAACCAAGGCTCGGTATGGTGCAATGGAATTCATCGAATAGACTGACCTGCTTAGAGTCCAGACCTCAACCCTATCGAGAACCTCTGGGACGAGTTGGATCGCCGAATTAAGGGGTGCACTACCCGTTCAAAATCGGCGAAGGAACTTGTATGTCTACTCCAAGCCGAGTATACCACTAGCTGTAATATAAAGGGTTGTGGAAAGTATGCCCCGGAGTGTTCACGCTGTCATTGTGGAGGCTCTACCAACTATTGATTTTGAATAAAGTTAGTTTTTCTTTTCTATCACAGGTGTTCAAATACTTATTGGTAGACAGTGTATCCGCGCACGGTGCATGATAAAAATTTGAAATGTTTGAGAAAAATTGAAATGTTGATCTCATTTTTCACTTCTTTCAAAGTTTTATTTATAAAAAATAATTGAATAGAGAACAAATGCTGAAAATTCCACATGCGATAATAGTTTTAAAAAATATGATAAGGCGAAACATAAGGAAATATCTTCCATTTAAAGTTGCTTAAAACTGACGCGTCACCTTAAATTTTAATACGTTATTTGAACCAGTAATTGCTTATATGTAACTTACAAAAGCGTAACTCAATATTTCAGTTAATATCCAAGACCAATGCCGGGACTGCGACTGCTTTTTAAACAATCGTAGTTTACGGACTTTCCTCTTTACTAAGTAGACTCATCTTTCTACTTACGAGACAAGTTTTCAGTGCAATTGGACGAGAGACCTCTCGAGATTCACGAGAACATAGAATGGAAACTCACAAAGAGAACGTATTCTTTTGAATCGAACACGCTCTGGATGAGGCTGAGGTCCACGATCATGTCCAGGTAGAGGTCTCGATTCCCTCGGGCCACTCGCTCGTACCACGAGTAACCTTCTGCTTTCCAGTCCTTCCCTTCCACCATCGGCCAGCCGCCGAACTCCCGCAGCAGACGAGAGAGGGGTTCGATGCCCACACGCTTGCGAGTGTCTAGTGGTAAACAGAAAATGTTAGTTCTCTAATACACACATGCTTGCACGATACCTTGATTAAACATCCACATATCTTATTGATTAGTTTAAAGAATAAGACGAGCCCTAAAAACGATTTCAACACACACACACACAAATATATCGGCATACATTATATATATATATATATATATATATATATATATATATATATATATATATATATATATATATATACAGGATGTTTAAAAAATGACCGGTATATTTGAAAAATCAATAAAAAATAAATGGGCAGTGAAAGAAATACATCGTTTGTTGCAATGTGCTTGGGACAACAGTCAATTTTCAGACACGCAAGCTTTCGAAAATATTTACAATTTTCAGCAAGAGATGGCGCTGCAGACGATTTGAAAGATATAGAAGAAATTGCAGTGTGTGAGTTCACGAATCTGTAAGTCGTCTTTCTGCTGTAAGCGTATGCTGTTCGCAGATTGCAAGTTTACTGTTACAAAATGGTTTATTCCTTAGAACAGAAGAATGCCTGGCCTGAGACGTTTACACGGGTTCCTGAAAATTTCGTTCTGAGACTAAGCCATATTATTGCTAAGCATGATGAATATGTGGAAAATATAGTAGATTTTTCAGTTTGCAGCGCCATCTGTTGGGAAATAATGCGGCTCATTTTGAATGTTTGCCTGCCTGAAAGTTGACTGTTGTCCCAAGAATATTGCAATAAACGGTATATTTCTATCGCTTCCCGTTTAGTTTTTATTGATTTTTCAAATATACCGGTCATATTTGAAACACCCTGTATTTAAGGGGAAAGTAAACGAAATCGGTAAACTAATGTAGAGACTGTTTAAAATCCTCTAAGCTACGTCCTTAAAAATATACTGTCATAGAACGTCCCGTTTTTTGATAGTTCAATCGCGCCGAAAGCCCTCATTAAGGCCCGAGAAAATTCTCAGGGGTCTTCAAATCTGAAGTCAAAACCCCCGCCCCTTTTTGATTTCTCCTTTTTTACCTAAACTGATCACTGGAACGCTGCTCTTGTATAAATTTCTGGCAGTCGAAATCCATTGAAATGTTTCTTGTATTTCATAGGAGGATAAAATAATTTTATGTCTCTCCGACAGTCCAAGGAATGGATCCTAACTTGTGTGGGTCAATTTTAACTTCCTCGCCGCTTCAGTCTTTTCATTGAAGCACGCAGTCGGGAGCTTCGCTTCAACAAAATCTTCGAAGGCTATCATTTTTCAAAATGGACTGGTTCTCGTTTTCTATCTCTAAACAGTCGTCTCCCATTTTCAAACTGTATTTGATACTTAAAATAAAATTTACGACAAATTAGGATTCCGGAATCTTAATTTGTATTCATTTTTAGAATTTTGTTCTTTCTTTTTGTCTCGCGTAATCATGTAATTTGTAAAAAATTGTAAAATTTCTATATTATATATTTTTACATCTCCATTTATATGTCTATTTACCCTTCTTTCTCTGTGACATGTATAGAGTGAAAATATCTTTTACCGATTGATTACAAGGGAAATGATCTCAAAGCGTTTAGAGTGGTATAAAAACCTGAACCTAGAGTGGTATTGATACCTCGACTCATGGAAAAATGTGATTTATCTGACGAATCATCGTTTACCTTATTTCCGAGTGTATTGTAACATATCCGGTCCCTGTTTCATGTGACACAATGAAGAAGCAGGCGTTTCTTGATTAAATGATTTATTGACACCTTGCAGCTATAGACACACACAAGTCAATTACGGTTCACAAGTATGTGATACAATAGACGTAGGCCTGAATAGAGACTTACACTTAAATACACTGCCGAAAGGTTGGATAACCAATGGAAGATAACAATTCGTGGTAGTTTAGCATAATAGTTCTCCAGTAGTAATTAGGAAGACAACACTCTCCATTAGAAGACGGTGTTTGAAGTTGCAAATTGCTATCTTCGAAGAAATTAAAAATAAAGGTAGAACTCCTAGGAGGAATATACGGGGACTGATCCTGAAGAGGAATCGAATTAAAAGAAACCCAAGGCACAGGGTATCGTTATCAATCTCAGAAAGAGATATATCCCAAGGTGGGATTTTCCCCAAGAAAAACTCTCCGACGGAGAGACTGGTCAAGACGACCTCCGAATTGGCTAGTTGCTAGCAAACTAACTACTTCTTAAAAAATCTCATCTCGTCTCTTTTTTAGGGGAGTAGCCTCTAAGAGAGGGGGCCTCATCCACGATTTCATCATTGGATCATCTGGCGATGATCTCACCTTTAACCAACTGGATTGGTCTGGGCTAGACAATCGCCGGCCGCCGGGATTCCCCGGAATTTCATGTCGGTGAAAGATCCAACGTTGCGGCATTCCTTTGGAAACTTGTGGTTTCGACGATCCTCTTGTCAGGCTGGGCGCCTGGTTGTCTGTCCTATTGTTTTGCTACTGTAGGACACAAAAGTCTAGACCTTTGTCTCCACA
>JAGEOH010000207.1:0-10000 GCA_032207245.1 Pardosa pseudoannulata | reverse complement strand
ATATATATATATATATATATGTGTGTGTGTGTGTAATATACCAAAATTATTTTTCCCGAAATAAGTATACACTATTCTCCTTTTTCTGCTTCTCATTTTGCATACCTAATATCCGAGCCATAAAATATCAGATAAAGGAGTGTTCTCCAACTTACCCGTCTCACCAAACGCTAAATGATCATTTTTTATCCACTGGCCTCTTTTTTCAGCTGTCTCAATAAGATGGCATTGCTTCTGCATTAACTAAATGGCTGCTTGTGTCATTTTCGATCTAGTTTGAATGATCAAGTTCTGTGCTTGCCTCCCAAACAATTACTGAACAATCTTAAGTCTCATGGCAACAAAACCTCCTCCAGTGGGACGACAGATGTATATTCTGGAAGCGTTCTAGGCGGAAGTATCGCACTATACAGACAGACCGATGTGTTTAAATCCTCAATAAACGCGAAATTCCACCACGTTATACTTTGTTTTCTGATGATTTCACGATTTCAACTTAACTAAAAGTTAATTTGACTGGGATAACTTCAATAAAATGAATTAATTGATGAAGAATATTTTCATTTGATCTCGATCTCGATCTCTCTCTCTCTCTCTCTCTCTCATCTCTCCTCTCCCTCTCTCTCTCTATCGGTCGCTCTCTCTCTCTCTCTCTTCCTCTCTTGGACTACACACACACATTATATATATATATATATATATATATATATATATATATATATATATATATATATATATATATATATACATATATATATATAAAAGAATACAGTATCCGAATATTTAAATTATAATATTGTCAGTTGTACAATATCGTATAAAGTTACTAAAAACTACAATTGACAAGACAGTAAATCAATGTTTCGGACCAAAAAACACACTAAAATAATCGACAATAGTCGCTGGATAAAATGCACGCATTTGGAATAAATGAAAAGTAAAAATATTTAGAAATTATTTCATTATCTTTAGTTTGTGCTAAGAATGATTCCATTTTGAGAATAACCACTACCTGAGTGTGAGACTTTTTTTCCTTTTCAATGGTATTCTTGCAGGTGGAGAAATCGAAACTATATGGACATCCTGAGGCAACAGTAATTATCTACTGCAACCAGAAAAAATTCAACCATTCATTCACGCATCTATACGAACCACATCAACCAACATTTCTGGCGATCTTTCGCCACTTTAGAACAGCGGTTAAAACCCCTTTTAACTCGCGTACTAGTCAAAATCAGTTTTGACCAGTTAAAATTACAACCCTGTCTAAAACAAATTTATTTACATCTGAACACCTTACCCATTTTGGCAACCAATTTTTTTGGTTTAAATTATGTCGCCATTCAAAATGAAGAGCATTCTAGGTAGCATGACGCAGTCGATGACGCCACATGTCATTTAGGACACAATGGCCGACTCTTTTATTTGAAAGTACGTATTACGATCGAGGTATTTCTGAACGTGAATGTAAAGGTAAAGCAGTACCATCGGTCTAACATCGGAAGAAGCTTTCGAAAAGCGAAGGAAAAAGTTTTACTTAAAATCCCCAAAAGGTCATGTTCTTTGGCCGTATTCTAAAACGCGATTGTACCTAGTTTCTGTATAAAATCACGTAATGAGGCATGCAAAAAACATTAATGTAAAGATACTTGAGTTTGAAGAAAGGAAGCTTTTGAAAGGCTGCAACTGTTGTGCAAAGACGTTTCTTACCTTCATCCCTGCATGCTCGGAAGAATTTCCCTAAAGCGTCGATCGCCCTCGGTCGCGCCCCGTTTCGTTCGATGCCGGTCACCAGATCTGCGCAGAAAATGGAAAAACCATTAAGTGTGTCACAACATTTGACAGTTACACTATTGTTGTTACTCACATCTCTTGGCATAGAAAAGCCTCTACCAGTTCTAATAGACATAGTCGCTATAGGCGACTCTTCACAGGCACCTTCAATTTGAGGGAAAAACCCGGACGAACGAAGACTGGTTAAACCTCAACTCGGTCTTTGTCCTTTTCAGTCTTATTCGAGCAAATGGAAGCTCATTTTCAACTTAAAATTTAAAAAAAAATGTTTTCTCAAAAATTTACTTTTTTTTTTTCACTTTATAGTGAATTTCAGATTTTCAAAATTCAGAAATAGAGAACAACAGAATTGGAAATTTCCGGATTCAATATGTTCCCCCTCTTCTTCCAGATTTCTAAACAATGCTTATGAAAACGTTTGTTGCTGTTGTTCATTTTGTTCCTCCCAGTGACCCATTTGTCTATCCCCTAGTGTACCAGGGTGACCCATTTCTCTGGTTTTGGAAAGACCCCTTCCAATATGCGACCGGTCTATGACTAAGGGTAAAATGCAACCTCACTTTGAGCGGGGTACCTCGAGGACTGAAGACTGACTAAACCACTAGATGGGGAGGGGCTTCCTTTAGAAACAACGACTTGGCTCAAGTGGAAGAACCTCAGGCTTGACCTGCCCCGGCTTCCATGTCCGCGAATCAGACTGAAAATTTGGTGTATAGTGTAAATATAATTTTGTAAAATTCAATACCTTGTAGTTCTGCAATTTGTAAAAATGTACCACAGGAAGGAGAAGCAAGAGGAGTCTTTTAATATGCATTACCTTACAGTAATTAATACCAGACCGTATTGTACAAATATTCCCTATATAAAAACATCCTAAGTTACCTGTCCGTCTGTCCTTGAATTTATGAAGCGGTTGGACCTGGAATGGATAGAGGCATCCATATTAGATTCTTCATGAGTTAGGATTAGCAAAATTCAAAGAGAGTTTAAAAACTTTCGATATCCATCCCTTCCAACTTTTCGATCGTTTAATGCCATTATTTCAAGCCCTATATTCCCCGGTTAAGAGCAGGTGATGATTAAATTCATCAATTTATAACATTATAAGTAGATGAAAATAACATTTTTTCTAGCATTAGGACGTCATTCCTTTAACCATCTCCTTGAATCATTTCTTATTTTAAATTATTTAAATATCGTCGGCATTATTTTCATCCGTTTTATCGCTGAACTTAGATATTATGTACATAATTTTCTTTTATATTTGGTTTAAATAATATATTAGTTACATATGTGATAATTTTAAATTTAGTGATCGATTATTTTTGTCGTTGCCATGAAAATTTGATCACCGGTATTAACAAATTCTTTTCATAAAAGTCTAGGAGTTTATTTCACGGACTCGTATATATCGAGCTTCTAAGTTATATATCTTTGAAAATGAAGAGGTTCGTTCGCTTGTGTGTTTGTTTTTTGTACATAACCAAGAGGTTTGCGATCGATTCGCTCCATTTCGGACATCATTCATATACACCGCCCAATAATCACTCTCCATATTAAAACCTCTGCTGTCCACCCTTTCACGGAATATGAGAAGATAAATTAAAGTCGGCAACTAACATGCGGTCAGTAAAGATAAACAAATGCAAATTATTGAGGGTGTACCAGATAATTCTCAGCAGAAAAACAAGCCATTTTTTTCCCTGCCTTATAGGGTACTTTTGCAATTCTGGAAAATTAAAAATTTTAATGATCCCGTCATAAGATGGGCTATATGATAGTTACTAATAATTAAATTTTTCAAAAGAATAATTTTAGAATTTTATGAATATTGGAAACATTTTGCCCTATTAGAAAATTTATTCGCAATTTTGCTGCAGCATGGAAAGTAAAAGTTTGTTCCCATTAATATGATTCAACACAATATAATCTCTCAATTACATATTCAAAAGAACTGTTATAGACGTTTCGTGCAGAGAAAAGGGGATATTTTTAATGATTTTACTTTTTTTATCTCTATATTTTCCGCAAATGCTTACGCCAACAGTGAATTTTTATTCTAATTTTTAAAATGTATCTCATAAATAAAAGGTAAATATTCATATTATTTGTAAAGGTAATTTATGACCATTTTAAATCGAAATGTTAAGCCTTTTACAGAATTTTTATAATTAATGCCGTCATCTTCTTCGTAAGTACTATAGCCGATTACCATCTCAGACAGATTGATCTACTTGACAGTCTATTTTTCAATCTGTTGATTCTCAAGTCTTTCCACCACTCTAGCGATCCACTTCGTACTTGGCTTTCTTCTGGATTTTCCTCTCTCTGTCGAAATACATGTCTTTATCACCTTATTTGGATCCCTTTTACTACGCTCCGTTCTCTGTATTTTGATACTAATCCCTGGTTGTATCTTATTCTCCGTTATCTCTTACTGAACCAAACATTTTTCTCTAGCCGTTTCTCTTGGTTAATTCTTCATCATTCGCTGCTCTATAAAACGATTGGTCTTACTAATATCTCGTATTACAGTATTTTTGTTTTGTTACTTATGCATTTCGATTTAAACTGGTTTCGCGATCCATGATAGCCTCTGTTAGCCATATTGATTCTATTTTTGATTTCAATTTTTATGTCAATTCTATTATTTACCACTGAGCCCCTTGTTCAAACTCCCCTTCTGTGGTTGTAGATTTGCGATTCTGTCTGTTATTGCCACGAATTTAGTTTTTTCTTCATCGTCCTATGTTTTTTGTTGCTGCTCAAGAGCACCGACAGCTTCTACAGTAGCTGCCTTAGTTCTTCCAACGATATCCATAAATACCAGCATCTGGGTAAAAATTGTCCAGAGTCTCTAATTGCCTTCTCTAGTGCTACATTCAACAGATGTCCCATTTCCTAAATACTGTAAAAAAAAGAACCCTTGGTCGGAATGACTGGAAGAAGGAGGGGATATGGTATGAAAAAGAACAAAAGTTAAAAAGTTTTTCCTATCTAATGTGGTACATGCTTGCGTGGTGGACGGGCTTCCCACTAACAGTGCAACAACTATTCACTGACCTAGGAGACCATCCAAGACTCAAGCACATATTGAACACACAGTTGGTTTCATGTGCGATTCATGCTAAAACGGTGGTATTTCAATCCAAAATGTCACTTGTAATCAAATTCACTTTCAATGTACTTTCGTATTTCATTCATTAACCGTTCAAAGTGTAACAACAGATAAACTATTGATACACTTTGAACCGTTTTTCAAATGCTATACCGTTTCTCCCTTCATATTCGAATATTTATTTCAAATTTAAAGTTATATTGACCAATGGCTCTTTTTTACAGCATATAATTACAATCACCCTCTACATAAATTTCTAAAATATACGAGCATTAAAATTTGAAGAAGCTATTTTGATAATCCATTTTCTCTTTAAAATAAAGAGTACAACAAAAATAAAATTAGGTTTGAGATTCGAGCTTGAATTAATTCTTAAAGTATACACAAAATATAATTTCGATGGCCCACATTATCATATGCAGAAAGGGAAGTACTACTGATCAGTTTTATTAAATAATTACCACAAGATAATACATAAATGATCCTCTAGTGGTAAATATCTACCAAATTGATTAACAATATCTGCATACGATTTTTTCCAAAACACACATCTTTGTGTTCGTGCTCTCAATATCCTCCAAGATACACAATGATATGTCTTAACAATGCTTGAGAGCTCTACCTCCAAAGAGGGCAGGACTCTTGTTAGGGAGAAATGACGGCCGTCTATAGGGTGCCTTTCTAATAAAACGTTCGATAAAATCTGAGTCGTCGGATGGATGAAAGTTTAACAGGCCCATTTATTTAAAGAACGTTTGTGGCATCCGACATGGAGGAATGAAAGTAAGTTACGGTCTGTTTTTATAAATCAAAGACATCACCGTTATACCTACTACTGTATCCCGTACTTCCGCAGTTCTGATGTCGTAAGACATGAACACCGAATCTCCTTCGGGTATGGGGTTCTTTTCCATCCAACCCCCGCAGGCGTACTGGTAAAAATCGACGCACGGATCTGTCGTCGGGTCCAAGTTAGACAGCAGCTTCTGGGCTGAAACAGAAATAGACAAATACTGGATTCATTTCTGTAAAGGCAACTGGAGAAAAGGAAAAATCGACGTCGGGATCCAAACTTCCATTTTCCATGGCGAAGCTTACAAATCCTTAAAATATTTATTCGTTCTAGATATTTTTATGCTCAGGCAACTTCCATTATGCAGTGTACTGGAATATTATCTTGTTCCCCTTTCTTCATTGGCTACTTGATAAACAAGAAAGGTGGGGCCTTCTTATCTACGGGAATAACCCAATATTTGTAGCACTGGCATGCCATACGTTATTTTTTCACTCCAACTCAGTGTACCATTCCATAGTATCTCGATACATTGGCCTTGTACTCGCCCGATTTTTCCAATACCGGAGTCGAACTTAAAGAAATACTCACATGCATTTCACCCAAAGAGTCGCGTGAAATGGTTATCAGTGTGAACGGAGTAGCATGATGAGACCCTAATATGAAATTAGTAATTTATGTCTAGACTTCAAAAAGTTTACCATTAGTTTATCTTAGACCTTTATTGGGAGAGGTATAATGTCAATCAATAAGCATGAAAGAAAATTTAAAATTATCCTATTTGCTTTACCTGTATGGCAAATATCACTTGAGACGAAGATGGACAATACAGGCACGTGTGAAATAAAAACGAAATAGTCGAAGCAAACGAAATGTCGACCCTTAAGTCTGTGAAAAGATGACGGAACTGTTGATTCCCCCTTTGCTTCCGTTTTAATAGCGCGGCGACAAGCTGGATGTTGATAGTTGGTTGAATCCACCTTGATCGGTCGGATAACGATCCCTATGAGATAAATCTAGACAGCTATGAATGAGAAATGCTTCTAACTTAGTTCTCATAATTCCTTTAACTGACGTAACGGACCATAATATTCTGACTTACTCTCCCTTAAAAAGCTAGGGCGATCGGTGTTTTTCGACATTTTTTTACGTAGGTTTTGACCTCTTGGCAACTTTGAGCCAGATTTTATCCCTAATAGATAGCCGGGGAGTCTCAAACTCGAACAATTATAAAGGTGAGATTTGCTTATAATAGACTTGCATCGTCTTCTGAAATCATGCGCATTTCGCAATGTTCCAAGGTCTCCTTTATGGGAGAGTTTATGTCAATCAATAACCTAAGAAAATTAAAATGTCCAATTTCTTTACCTGTATGATATCACTGAGACAAAAGTCACGTTAATCGAGACTGTTTCGTGTGATAAAGTATTTTCACAAAACGAAATAGTCGAGCGAAACAATTGTCAGTATTGTGAAGACCCCCTTTGTTCAGAATATGAAAGACCGAAATCTGCTGATCTGATTTCCCCCTGTTTCGATCCGGTTATAATAGCGCGGCGACGCATTGGCTGGGATGTTGACAGTTTGGTTGAATAGGCGTCACGCCTCTGATCGGTCGCGATAACGATCCCGGAAGATTGCCTGGAGAAATCCGGAATCGGGACAGCTAGCGAATGAGAATTCAACAAAAAAAAACTAGCTGTAACCTTAGCTGGAGTTCTCAGATAATTGGAATCGTAACTGACCAATAAACGGTTGGCCGGACCGTCATTGACCCCCAGGTATAAAAAGCCTAGAATTTGGCGACACGGGGTTTTTCGACATTTTTTACGTAGGTGCTTTGACCTCTTGGATTCTTCCGCAACTTTTGACCTGAGCCAGATTTCTAGTGATGACGTTCGGGAGACTCGTAAAGCCCGCTCATATAATGAACGGCAGGGTCTCGGACACCTAACGGGGAATAGATTGGGTTTGCATTGCACCCTGGAAAAATACTCCCCATTTTGTGAGATTATCTAATCTTTTTTTCTCTGACTGTGATCGTCGTGGTAATGTCATGCAAGCAACAATCCTCTCCATTTCGACTTGTTTTGGGAGATTAGAATCCCGTTGTATATAACCCATATTGACTCCAGAAAAAAATAAAAGTGATTTCCAATTCTATTATGACTGTGATCCTTCTTCATGTTACTTCTTCACTCAATTGCATTGAAGTCGTCACAGTATATTCGTCTGTGTGACAAGGCCTTTATGAGATCATCTGGCGACCTAAAAAAAATTATGTCGCTCTTTCAGATTTTTGCACGAAAAGACGTTTGATCGAAGTTGAAGTTCAGAGTGCCTTCAAACCAGACCGCACTCAAAGGTTGAACCGATTGATCTCGGCTGGGAATTCTTCTAACAGGCTTTTAGATTAACATCTGCTGGCTTTAACAGATATTGTCCATGAGACGTCAGAGTGGACTATAAATCTCGTCTGCTTTAAAGAATAATATAGACTCGATCGAATTTATGTTCAATGCCGTCAGCAGCTATCTGCTTAGCAGAAAATTGAATCCTAAAAAATCTACTTAAATAATATGTAATTATTAACCTATACTACCAAATATATAATATACGAGGAATTTAAAAAACCCCATACCAGAAATTTACAAAATTAATAATTTAAAAAAGAAAATCAAAATACCTTAAAAGAGGAATGGAGAAACTGAATCTGAGCAGGAGAATGTAAAGTTGTTTTTCTCACAAGGATGCCACTTATTTTGCTTTAGTGTCTACATTACCTATTCGGTCCTTATCCTTCTTCGTTTGACTACGTTCTTTCGCTAAACGAAAAGAGTCTGAGGAACATATTTTCTGGCGAAGGTGTACGAAACAAAACGAATATTCGTTTGACTCGCAAAGGGCATCGAGAATAAGAGCGAAATTAAAAAAAAGTGCTAGATGCACGTAGAAGAGTTTGCTAATGTTCTTATAAAGTAAATTTGTAGCAACCAGTTTTAAGCAACTGTGCCATTAGATGGTGGGACCGCTATGAAAGAACTTACCTGACCTAATTGCGAGAGACAATGTTGAGTGTAGACGAAATACGTGAAATGCAAGTACATTGGGCTGAACAGCCCCGGTTTCATTCCTGTCATGCGTAAAATTGACGTCTGTCATTTATTCTTGCCTTTGTTTTTATTTTAATATTTTCTCTTTTTACGTAAATATTTGTAAATAACTATGTTGCCACCAATAATTATGACAATTCATTGCTGTTATGTCTTAAATTACTTTTTCAAGTTTTAAAAAATAAGTATTTGGTACTCTTACTTTCCGAAAGTTCTTTGTACGCATAACGTATTTCTGTAACAATGCGTAATATGAAAATAGGTAAAGTGATATAAAAAAAAAGAAACTCAACATCTCCCAGTGTGGGTTTTCGGGGAAAGAGGTACGGAATCAGGAGCAAATACCCCATCTCCCGAGGACGATTCAAGTCTTCAGTATGGCATCAAGAACATTAGCAACCGTCGACATAGCCAAAGCGTCCAAAATTTAAGTATTTTGCAAATACGGTGCAGTGGGGAACTCCTCTATAAATAATTTAAAAATTAGTATAATAGGAAGACATTAGAAGCTTTTATTACCAATAATTATTTATTTTGTTATTTTGGAAAACAGTCGATTTCTCTCTCCAAGGATTTTTTTCTGAATTAGGTACTTTTCTGTACGTGACTTGTATTTGTCGATTCCACTTACGATACAAGTTGTAATTCATGAAAAAGGAGGACCAAAGGCCGATTTATATAAAAAAAATCTCTTTTCCCAGATATTCTTATTATTTTATATAACCCTTATATATATATATGCCTATATCTATCTATCTATATATATATGTGTGTATATATATATATATATATATATATATATCCCGATGTATGAAATAACTGATATACGTAAAATGTAATACATGTGAAATCTTCCTATTTTGTGAATTATTTAAGAATTTTATAAATTGTGTACTGTTTGACCGGGCTTGTTGTACCGGTTTTCCAGCCCACCTTGGCTTTTAGCCTCAATAGACCCTTCAATGAAGTTACATGTTGCGTCTAGTGTCCTCCTCCTCCTCAAAAGAAGGTAAAATGTTTGCTTACCGCTCTCCTGGCAGGCCTCTGAATCGCAAACGTCTTCGCTCAGGTAGGTGTACGTCAGCTTAGAAAGGGTTGCTGCAGTAAGACAAACAAAATGGAATATATAATAAAGGAATATATGAGGCGTTCATCTCATACCTAAGAGCTTAAACACGTTTT
>JAGEOH010000206.1:0-75000 GCA_032207245.1 Pardosa pseudoannulata | reverse complement strand
TTAGATAAAGAAAAAAAGACGTACCACAACACACCGATAGGATGTAATGAAACATGGACAATAATTGATATGCATACAGGTTTCAGCGGAAAATGCAAAGATTTAAAGTTTGGCGGCCAACGAATGAACGCTTGTCGCTGCAACGCATCTTATCTGCTCAAATGGCAGAATATTTAAGAGGAAAAATTTCGATTCCAGGACATAAATTCTTTGCGAATTTCATTCCGTGTACTCAAGTGGACAGTAACTATGCCTCGATACATGTTAGCCAATTTAGGTTGGCAGAAACATTATCGATATGCAAATTACTACTTTCGATTAACCAATGGAAACTGCTGCTTCATTAAGTTTTCTCTATATATACGTGTGTATTTCGTACCAAAATGTTTGGAATGGTGGACTTATTTTTGGTTGTATATTTTGTTTATTATTTTAAAAATAAATTTGTTAAAATATACTGTGTCATGATGATTGCCCACCCGTCAACAATACGCATGTGGGAACGATATGCGCAGGTGTCAGCATTTAAGCGAGGATGTGCACTTGGGCTCAGAGAAGCCTGTTGTCTAATCGGAGAATCGCGTGACATTTGGGCAGAATCGATGCCACTAGTAGACGATGGCAGTATTTGGTGAACCATGGCGGAACACAGCGTCAAGAAGGAAGTGGTCGGTCTAGAGCCGCTATACTCAACCTGCGGCCCGCGGAGGGTTTTTGGTTGGCCCAATTATTAAACTAGGTAGTTACAACTTATTTGTAAACAACTTCATATTTCGCGCCCTTCAAAGAGTTGGTAATTGAACGGGAAATATGGGAATGTGAGCGATATCAATAATTTGCTTAAATTGGAAACGCAAACTATCCTAATCTATGGTTGCGCAAACGATACGGAATACGCGGCGCGGGAATCCCCTTAAAGGTCTGTAATCTATGGTTGCGCGAACGATACGAAATACGCGGCGTCGGGAATAACCTTAAAGGTCTGGTCACGCGCAAACGCGGACGGCGGGCGACTTGCGAAGCTAAACATTGCTTGTCATGTGTAATGAGACGTGTGTTTTACTAATTGGCAAGTCGCCCCGCCGCTCGTGTTTGCGCGTGGCCAGACCGTAAAATCCATGGACCCAAGTGAGTGTCGCTTTCATTGTCGATAGAAACTAAACTTGTTATAAATTTAATCTAAATTATTAAACTAAATTTGAGTACGTACCCGCGTCCTCTGCCAAATAATAGTTTTGTTTTGTAAATTAAGTATACCTATTATTTTCAAAATGATGTCAGGAGTGTCGTCGAAGTATAAAAGAAAAATATCAAGTGAAAATAGATTGTTTCAAGATGAGTGGGAATCTGATTATTTTGTTGTGCCAAATAAAAACAACGTAGCTACTTGTTTGATATGTCGGGAAAGTATCATATTGAAGAAATACAATATTTCTCGTCATTTCACTTCAAAACATAAAGATTTCGACGAAACGTTTCCTCCCGGATCGTCTTTGAGAAATGAGAAATTGAGTTTTTTTTAAGAGATCATTGCATGAGCAACAAAATGTTATGTTCGCGGCATTATCACAAGACTCGGCGGTAACAAAAGCATCATATGAAATTTCTTACATTCTTGGTAAGCATATGAAACCATTTACCGATGCGGAAATTGTAAAGGAATGCTTTATTAGTGCTGCTAATATACTTTTTGATAAATACAGTAACAAAAAACAAATAGTATCTGATATAAAAAAAATACAGCTTTCGGATTCAACCTGCACCAGGCGTATTGAAGACATTTCTAAATTTATTTCCGATGATATATTAAAAAACCTAAGAAGATGCAAGTTTTTCAGTTTAGCATTTGATGCCAGCACCGATATTTCAGCAACATCGCAGTGTTCGGTGTTTGCTAGATATTGTACAGAAAACAATGAAATTCATGAAAACCTTTTAAAATTACTGCCAATGAAAGGTCAAACCCGAGGCACGGATTACCTTGATACTATTTGTAATTTTTTAAAACATCATGAAATTGATGTGCAAAAAATCGTGTGTTTGTGTACAGATGGTTGTCCTTCAATGACTGGATCCTAAAATGGCTTCATTTCATTATTTAAAAAAATATATAATTGCAGCAATTTAATAACATTCCATTGTATTATCCATCAAGAAAACTTGGCGGCCCGTGCTGTACAACCAGAAATAGAAGCTGTAATGAAAACAGTTATCAATATTGTCAATTATATACGAGCAAAAGAACTGAACCACAGAAAATTTAAAACCCTTCTTGAAGAACTGGGAAGTGAGCACAGCGACGTTTTTTTGCATACCTCGGAGCGATGGCTTAGTAGAGGAAAGGTTTTGGAAAGGTTTTTTTCATTACGCCATGAAATAATCCTATTTTTAGAGCAAAATAATAAAGGGTACCCAGAATTACAAAAATGAATGGTGGTGTCTTTTAGGTTTTCTATGTGATATTACGGAAAAACTAAACAATCTCAATCAGAGTCTACAAGGCGAAAATAACATAGTGTCCAATATGGCAAATAAAGTGTTTGCATTTGAGGAAAAGCTAAGTATTTATTATAATGAAATACAGAACAAACAGTTGCACAATTTTCCAACTATTATAAAAACCAGAGAGAACGGTATTAACATTTCAGAAGAAAACTGCTCCATAATTTCAAATTTTATAACTGCACTATTAAACGAATTTCAAAAAAAGTTTCAAGATCTCAGAAAAATAAAAAATTGTTTGTTACTTATAGAAAATCCATGGCATTTAAAGACACCAACTATTTCTGAGTTGGCTTCAGTTTTAAATTGTAATTACTCGGAGTTGTTTGATGAATTTATTGATTTTAAAAATCGTATGTAACGCACACTCCTTTCTACCGGTGCGCTACGTTTTAGCGTGTGATCTGCCCGCCTACTTTACTGGGGCAGATATGTTCCTTTCCTGTCGCTGGGATGCATATTACTTACAGTAATTCCTCAGAAACTTGGACGGACAAAACCATAAATTTATTTACAAAGAAAATGAAGACAAGATTAAAGAAAAAGACATATCATAATTGAGTCTCAGAGCCAGTCCTCGCTAGATATTTAAAAAAAATCGAGCATTCCTTTCTTTCCACATCAGCGCAGAGAGATGTTTTTCAGCTGGTGGCCCAATCTCGACTCCCTCAATCTCTCCCCTCCGCTGAACTCTTGCAGAATCCTCCCTTCTTCGGGGAGGGGGGGTTGTCTGGAAACTTGAGCCCTGCCGAAAAGGGCATACACTCCTCCTCCGAGAACCTGCAAAAACATCCACCAGTGCCTCCGAAAAACGTTATCAGCCCCCTTTGCCGGCCGGCTTCTTATTTCTCCTAAGAAAAGCCGCGTGGAAGGGGTCAAATGGGGCGATTCTGCCGATGTAATCCAGAGCATACAAAGTCGTGGGTGCACATTCCTTACAGACACCAACCTGGAAGTAATTTTCAAAGAAAAAAGGGAAGAAAGGGAATATGTGGAATTTTGGAGCATTGTTCCCCAAAAATATAAAAGCGTGCAAAGATGTGCCCAAATAATGCTAACATTTTTTGGGTCAACGTATGTGTGCGAATCATCTTTTTCAAAGATGAAATACACAAAGAGAAATAATAATATAGAAATAAACTGACAGATTCCCATTTGGATGATATAATAAGAGTAGCATGCAACAACAAGCCAGATATTGATAAAGTTTTTAAAAAAATGCTCTCAGTTCCAAAAGTCTCATTAGATATACATATAAGTAAGTAAGCATCTTTGTTAAAAGTTCTTTTTTACATTAAACTAAATAATTCATTAGGTTGATATTACTTTTTCATTTATACACCTAATTATTTTTTACTTGCGGCCCGGGCTACCGTGACTGAAACGTGTTTGTGGCCCTATAAAAAAAGGTTGAGTATGGCTGGTCTAGAGAAACGACAGAGCGGGAGGACTGAACAATCGTCAGAGAGGCATTCAAAGCTCCACATTTATCATTATCATCGATTGTTCTTGCAACTAACTAGCTGTCGATGACTGAAAAAAAATACCAAAAATCCGTTCAGGGTTTAATACAGCCCCTTCTAGCCTCATATTTTAAATATGATCATGACATGATCTGCATTACGAAAAATATATTCATTTAATAACTAAATTTTATTAATTTTCTTAATAGACGTAATTTTTTATCTATTTGAAGAAACTGTGTACCCTATAAAATCTTTCAGATTCTATTGAATTGTCAATAAAGACCGTATTAAGCAAAGAGCTTTTTATTTACTAGCTCGTCAAAACAGGTACATTACAGATAAAATAAGAATTAAAAGGCTTTAGTGCATAAAAGACGAATAAAAAAAATAACATTTGTGTAGATTTGCTTATCTTCTCAATTTCGCTAAATGTGTTATACCCAAAAAATATTACATTACATAAACTAGCAATTTGAAGTGGAACATAAAAGAGGAGGAAAACATTATCGATTATAAAAGTAGTGTACATTTGCATGCAATGTAGAGAAAACTGTAGATATGAGAAGAGGAATAGTGGTTCGTTGAGTATGGAGCATTACGGTCTAGTGTTTTTCTAACGAGGATTAATGATATCGGTGCCTACAATTTAAAAACATTTCCTACTGGCTACGAATAGACATGCAAACTATAGGGTTTTAACTCACAAATTCCAGTATCGAAGAGCAGAGCCTAACCCATTCTCTCATAGGAACTGTGACACGTGATTAAGAACGATTAAATTAAATTTAACATAATACTGCTGATAATAATTTGATTATTACAGAATCCTGAAAGTACTTTGACTCGCCAATCAATTGAGAAAGATCTATTAACACTAAATCATGTATTCTTTTTCCGATGAAATATATATGGATAATATTTTATGGAAAGCATTAACGATTTGCGGAATAAACGTTTTAGAAATTAGAAGCAAAACAGTGTCCTGTATATCGCATATTATGGTAGCTGTTTTGCATTTGTTAGCTTTATATATGACTTGTTTAAATGTTACACAATTCGTCAATCGTAAGGAAAAATTGTTTGCAGCTCTATTGCTTCAGAATTTAATATCGTTTTTCTTGTGGCTGCAATTATTGATTAAGAGGAAACAGATTTCTCGTCTTTTGATTCAAATATACGGCCTCCGAAGACTCTTAGATGTTTCCTAAAGCAAATTCTGTTTATTTATAAATACTGCTTTAGTCACTATTGTGTTAATTGTGTTGGCAGAAATCGGTGGTAATATATTCTGGATAATAACAGAAGAAGGATATAGCGAGGAGTTTTGGACTTTTTATTTTGAAATTAAGAATCAGTCACTTAAGAATATTTTATTATTTGTCGGCACAACTTCATATTTTACATTCGTTTTATTTATTCCTGCCCTAGTTTCGTTGTCACTCAGTACCATAGAATATCGCTGTGGAGAGATATTGGTTGCTTTTACTGGAAGCCTGAAGGAACTTCTAGAAAAAGGAGATGGTGATAATGCAGTTTACTCAATACAGTTATTTTTGAAGATTACTGGTGTGTTGGAAGAAGTAAAAGAACTTTTGTCTCTACCGTTGCTTATCCTTATGACCTGCAACTTCCTCTTGTTGTTGTCAGGTTTGTTGTGTTATCTTGCTTATGTCGACATGCCAAATCAGATAAAGATCGAAATGTCACTAATGATGATTGTTTCTTGCTTCTCAATTCTGTCACAAGGAATATGGGGGCCTCTTATTCCCGAAAATCTTGCAGACATCAGGAAAGTAGCAGGCAGAATAGTCGAAAAGAATAAGAGAAATTCATTTATGGAAGATAGTTGCCTGTATTACTTCGATAAAATGGAGAAGAACAAGATCATGTATTTAACTGCTTATGGAATGTTTGATATCCGACGGAATTTCCTTCTGAATGCATTTGCGGCTATATTTACTTATGGTCTTTTAATTCTGAATCAAAACACACCTAATATGTGTACCACGTGAATTCATTGATTGTAAATGCAATTTAGGGTGCCCCTTTCTTTTCTTGGCAATATTGTTTGGCGTTAGTAGTGCTAACATGCCATTTAAGTGGCGCAATAAACCTCCATAATAGCAATAAATCACATAAACTATAAGTATTAAAATAATAAAAAACTCAATATATATACAAATTGATACACTGATTGTACCAAATTTTTAAATTTTCAGAGGTATGGAGAACAATTTTTAAATTTTCTAATTCACAGTGAAATTTAACAGAAAATAAGAACAAATATAAAAGTGCAATCAAAATCATATACTATGATTATTAAAATGTTTAAAACAAAAACGCAAAAGTATTTTACACAGTTGTAATTGTAATAGACCTAAAAAGCCGTTGTCGAATTTCCCTAAATTTCTTATATATTACACATATGAGAAAAATTTTATACTTGATGATGATAAATATAGGTAAAGAGTCATATTCCGCGGGCACCCTAAACTGCTGTGAACATCTTGTTTGTACGACTATTATTTTTAACATTTTTTCTTTTATGATATGACAGCAAAATTATAATTAATAATTTTCAAAAACGATTTCATTTTCATGTGCTGCTTTTTGGCGGAGATCCGAAGCGTTTATATTCTTTATATTGAGACATGTATTTACATAGATATCTAGTTCTAAACCGAAATAATTATAGATATAAATAGTTATATTACGCAGTACCAAATAATGATAAAAAATAAAAATTCAAAATTATTTTCCACATTTAGTGCATTATTATTTTGTTTTCTGAAAATGAGCATTAAAGCATTGTTACTAATACATATAATCTTTGAGTTACTTTATTTCATATCATTACCCATAATAACTGCTAAAATAAGAGTTTTTGTTATATAGAGTGACGAATGCAGCTAAATGTTATAATAATAATAAACACTGAATTTCAATATTTCACGGCAAATCATTTTAACAGTTTTTAAATCTAACAGTTTTTAATTATTTTCCACTGCCTTAGTGCAAGTTTTATTGAATTTTTTTGTTTTAAAGTGGAGATTGCAATCAGAAACGGTTTAAAATAGCTAATTTAATAAACCTAATTACAATATTTCTATATTTTAAAGCTAATAGTTTTTAAATTATGCTCACACAGCAAAAAATGGTAATACATTAGAATAAGGTTCCCCATGGCAAACTTGGCAAAATTATTGGCCATGTTTACTAAATACAAATGCATTCCATCCAAACTTTGTATTCCTTGTTTTTTTGACTACTTTAATTAATGAAAAGGTCGCCACTATTATCGTATTAACCAAATTCACTTAGCGCTCAGTTGTCTTTATTTTTTTATATTCCTTTCTTACTGAATTTTCGCTCAGCAAAATATCAGTTATATTTATATCGATATACTTCCCTTATTCTGTTACAGTATTTGTTATTAACCAAAAATGCAAAAATTCTAAATATTTACACCTTTTTTTCTATTCATTGAAAATTAATAGGAAATAATTGTAAATAGTAAATTATAATTTACATCCAAACAAATTAATGCAAAAAAAAAAAAATAGTGTTGAGTAAATTTTTGATTCTTTTTTTTATATTTACAAAGGTAAAATAACTTTCTTTCTGCCTTTTAAATTGTAACTTGTAAGTGTTGTAATTTAAATTTAAATTGTAAGTGTTTCTTTAATATCCAAGATATATAAAGATTGAGAAAAAGACGTTTTTCTGTTTTCTTATTTATGTTAAGTATTCTTGAAATATAGCTCATAGTGTTCTATGTAGTTTTGAAAAATAGGTCGTGTTAAATGTTTTAAAAATTTCTTTTTCTCCGAACAAGGTTATATCAATTGAAATATGAGTTATTATTCCCCAAAGAAGAGTTATTTATTAAAGTAGAACTATACTAGATGAAGAGTACTATAATATGAACCTTTGTGATTTAAATATCTGTATATGTTCAATTATAATTGTAAATCTTAAACTCTGAAAGTTGTTGATCACAACGAAGGTAAACTTTTATGGGAATTACATTAAAACATAGCAAATGCATCATTGCATTATATGTACATTATGTTTTGAGGATTATATCATGTTTTAAATAAATATCAATGTACCTAAGATCTCTATTCAAGAAATATTTTTTTGGATTATATTATTCGTTACTGAAGTATGAAATTTACTGCATTAATTATGATTTGGAAATAAATTTAGTAGTTTATATTCCATTTTCAATAATTTAAAATTTATCTGCAAACTGATTCTTTAAGTGGTCTAAAGACCCTTAAGGCTTCAAAATTTTCAATTTAAAAAAAAAATATATGTTACAGAAAAATATATATTCTATGTTTTTTTTTTAAAAACGGCATAAAAATTCACTTAGTTAAAAATTTATGATTAAAAATACAAAAGACACTCTAGTGATTTCTATGCTGAGCTGTGGCATTGGCAGTTGTTTACTTTTCACTTTAAGTTGGTTTTTCTCAGAATGCAAATTTTTAATGTTGTGCGCAACATTTCTCACAACCTATTTAATATTTTTGCACAAAATTTAAAGAATTTCAATCAAATGATGTTTTCTTGTAATTGAACTAAAATTATTTTATGAGAGCAATATATTTATGTGGTTAAAAGGTAAGTACATGTCAAAATTACCCCCAAAACAGTAAAATAAAAACATGTTTTAAAAATATAAACTAAGTTTAAACTTACAATTTCTTTCAGTTAGATTCAATTTCAGAAGTATGTTCATAAAAAAACTTAAAATTTAACATTCGTGTTCAAAATATTTCTTGTAAACATGCGCCCAAATGAGAAGTTTTAACGAGAAAAAAAACAAGTTATAAATATATATTTAAGACATTTATTATTATTATATTTATAAGAATAGAAATTTAGTTTAGTAAAGCGATATAAACATATTTCTAAAAAATATTTCAGACACTTTAGTGCGAAATAAAAAGTTATAGAAAGTCGAAAATTTTTAACGAATCTATAGGATCATTATGTTTAACAGTCCCAAGACCCTATAATATCCTAAAAAAAATTCATAAAAAATATTTTTCTTTATATTTTCTATCAGTTGTTCTGTCAAAAATATGACTCATAGTATTTAATAAGAGTAAAGTTTACTTCGGACTTAATTTCTACTGCAAACTTACCCATAGGTAATCAATTGACATGAAATACTCTAATTGTGAGTGAACTAGTACAGGAGTAAATAATTTACCCACATGTTAATTTCTTATCAATGAAAAACACCAACTTTATTACAAGACATGATATCTCTTCACAGCGAATTTTCTTCTTTTGTCCCTTTCTCTACTTCGCTTTATATTTATACTCCCCATTTCTAAAGTAGAATTTAAGCTCAAATTAAACTGACAAATAGCCTTCGTTCTTACACCGCAAAAGAAAATAGAAAAGTTTAGGGAATTTTCTCACTGTGTGTTACTTAATAATATATAATCTAAGTTAATGCATTTGTTTAGAGCCTTTTCCTTATAAGGTGAAAGTGTAAAAATGCTTTAATTAGTAAATAAAAGAATGAATTAATAGATATGTCGCAAATTGACCTAACATGCATTACGCTAATATGAGGTACTGATATCTGCGAATTTCAGGTTTTTTCAATTTCTGATATTTATGGCTGCTCAAAATTTACTGAAACTTGTTGGTCGGGATTGTACGTCATCCTGCAGTAAAAAACAAAGTCACTCTGCTGTAGTGTTAATATTTCGTAAAAAAATTCATAATAAAAAAGAGTCAAAAAGCATTGAAACTATTGTGTTTTATTGAAATTTCTAGAACAATTAAGTTTAACAAAATGACTATGGTGAGATGGCTATGGTAGGATGTCCGGAAGCAAAGAATAGAAACGTAGTAGTGCCCAGTGGTGGGATGTCCAGAAGCAAAGCATAGAAACGTAGTAATACGCAGTCGTGAGTCCACTCTCCAGATGTTTGGTCATCGTTCAAAGTTGATGTCAATGTCATAATTAGGTAAAAATGTCATTTTCGTGACAGATGGAGATTTCAAAGATGTTAATTAGTTCAGGTCACGTTCGAGTTATGAATAGTCAATTCCGGGATGTAAAAGTCATCTTTGGGAATATGTGAGTCCAATTTCGAGGGAAGATGCAAGATGAATTTATAAACAACGGACGCAAGAGAAGAAGCCTCTTCTTTTACGATCACGTACCGCATTTCTGAAATAGGTAAAAATAAGTATAAAAGCGACATTTTAACAGATATAATACCTGAATTATCATATAATCTAAGATTTAATTGAATGGAATTAATATCTTCTCTCCTTCGTTTTAAACAGGTTTGACAGAGAAGGTAAGGTATAAATTAAATTTTACGTTAATCCCTACAAAAACTTTTTTTCTATGCTTTATGCAAACTATTTCTATATATTTTATAAGGCAACCTTTACAAGTCAAAAAAGAAATGGATTCAGTTTATGATTTGAGTTCTTTATGAGAAATGGATTTTACGTATTTTTGAGCAAAATTTTCAATTGAATAAAGACATTAACTTGAATCAAAATAAATTGGTTCAAAATTGCCGCTATTACACGAAAAATTCCCGGAATCTTCAATGGGAAAAGGAATCCTAAACTAAACCCGTTGCTATTTCATAGTGTACAAGTTGACAAATTGAGGTCTTTACACACTACTTGTTTCCAAATTAAAGAAAACTTAAATTGCGTAGTAAAATAGAATAACATGTAACTATTTTCTTTTATCTCACAGGGTAGAGGATCGTTTTTTCTCCTGAAAGCTTCAGAAAATAATTTCTCTGGCATCGAGAAATGAAATATGAAGAATTTTGAAATCACATTACAAACTGAAAGGTGAAATTTTAAAGGATAATAGGATACTTATGTTTTTTTAGTTGCAATGTTTAGATGTAAAATTATCTTTAATGAAGTTCATTTTCTTTGTCCTCACTAAAACTAAGAAAGAAAAACATGTTCGGTATCAAGAAAATAACCAGCACTAATCTATGATCAAATTTTTCTTAATGGTTATAACATAGCTCTATTTTTGTGTTAAAATTCCCTTTAGAAGACAATAAGGGTAAATTTTTGGGTTTTGGGTAAAGACAAAAAAATTAATTTAAACTCTTCTGCTATCATTGATTGCTTAACAGTTTATAGGGGCTTTTTGTTTCTCCTATCTTCATGAGATGCCGAGAAAATTTTGCTTTAAGGTCAAAGTAAAATTTCGAGGGATTTAGGTGAAGAATCTGTAAGAAAAAAAAATTGGCGTGTGTCTCCTGCCTGTCTTTGTATGTTTAAATAAAATGGGGAAAAAATCTATGAGAATGAAAATGAATTTGTTGTGATAATAAAATTGTAGATCTGTAGCAAATATTCTAGATAGAATCTGTTTAACTTTACAAACATTATTTCAAGTTATGCATTCCTGATATTAAAATCGTTTGGAGTGTTAGGGAAACATTCAAGCCCAAAAGATTATTAAATTAACTTCGATAAATATAGGATACTTACACATCCTCCAAGTAGCAAATAATTTCCTCCATAACAATGTTGGTATTTTCAAACCAATCGTCTACTTTTACTCGGCTCTTGTAGGTCATAGATTGATAAGGCAAGCAGTTAAAATAACAGTCCATAAAGTAAGAATCACAGCATGAAAGATCCACTGCATCGTTTATTAGTTGGTTCCAGTATCTTTCTGCAAATCTTTGTTTAATTTCAAACCACTGCTTGGCCTGGATTAATTGAGTAGGATTTTGATTACGGACTTTAAGTTCTCGAAGGATATCTTTGCCGTAGCTCAAGGTGTCATCAATTAAACTGTAGAAAAATAGGAAAATTTGTAAATATCGTGATGTATAATATCGGTATTATACTTCTAAATATTTGTAAATATCGTTAACAAAGAGGGTTCCCGAGGATAAATAAAAATAGGGTCCCAGCCTCTAACTGTTCTCATGATGACACAGTACACATATTTTTTAAAGATTAAAGTAGATTTGCAACTTTTAAAGTCCCGAGATGTGGTCAGAGATACAAAAGAGGGTGCCCCGTATACAAATAGAATCAGAACTCCTGCCCCTCATTGGTCTTATAACTGCATTGTTATCCTTCAGTATCAAGATTAATGTAGATTTCTAAATTTTGACCTCGTAGTTACCCTGATTCGAAAGTATTTAGAGACACGAAATATTTCAAGTATCAAGGATCATAAACGAAATTTAACCATTATAAGTAAAATATATTTGCTATAAACAATTAATATACCGAAATATCCACTGTAATGACAGTTGGAACAACTTACGAACAAATAAGAAATTTTATTAGCATAATCAATTAATGTTCAATAATTTTCATACAATTATTTTATCATCATTAATATTATTTATAAAAACAGATTCATAACATCATTAATATCAAACCTTCTGATTTTTTATATTTTATTGTTGATACAATAAGTAATGATAATGTTATCGACTATTTGTTATTTTTAATGGAGATTTTATTCAATTTTATAAAGAAAAAGACCAATGAGTTACATATTTGGATTTTCAAAAATGATTTGTATGCAGATTCATTGTTTGCAAGAGCCAAATGTTGCTTTGATTTTATGTTTTCAGTTTAAGATGGATGTGTTCAATAGATAAAAAATAAGAACCCCTTGATCAGACCCTGGGTTTGGAGTGGAAATGACCAGATATTTCTCTTTTTTAAAATTGAATAGTGGTTTTTTGAAAAGCATGATTGACAACGAAATTAGTTTTCCTTTTCAGTTTAAGTTCCAGTCCATGATCTTGATAACTAACTGAAAGCCATGTCAGTTTTGTAAAGCGGAACACTTTCTGACTTTTCGAGCTTCACTTTATCATCTCTTCGGTCTTTAGTGTTTGTGTACCTGGACTATAGCAGAAGAACTCACAAGTACATGTAATACACAAGAGGCATGAAGGAAAGAAACTTCCCACTACATCAAAAGAGTCGAAGATGATATGCACACACATAAACTTTCTTCTTCATATTTTGTAACGATATTATGCTAATGATGTTATTGATAATTATGCTTATCAGCAGAAAAGTTTTGTATCTCTAAATATATTCCGAAACATAATTCACATTATTATCGGCCTTTTTCCTAGAGTAACTATTATGTAGCCATTTCTGACACATCAAGATCATTGGACCACTCCTGTATATGCCATTCATACCATTAGTTTTTCTCGAATTTCGAGACTGTTTCAAAGAGTCATCTCACGTTTCTCGTTCATTCTTGTCTCTCTACTTGATTTCAGTATATATATAAAAAGATCTATGGCTATCATCGATAACGACATTTAGCCTTTGTGTCTATTAAAAATAAAAGAATAAAAAAAACTTAATTATCTAAGAAAATTATGTAAAATTGGTCAATTGATTTTAGATTATAACTCAGTCCAACATGATAACTCCATGTTCTCTTATTTGATGCTGTGAAAACCCAGATTGGTTAATAAAAGACATGTCTGCAATCTTTTGACTTCACAAAACTATTTATTTCGCTTTGAGATGCGTAGATTTCAGATGTGTGTGTATGGAAATTCTTTTTTTTTTCTTAAACTTCCTACTTTATAATCATTTGCTTTGTTATGAACTCAGGTATCTACATTTTCCATCCTCTCCGTATTTATTAATTTTGTCCGTTGTTGCCATCTTATGCACTTACCAATGACGATCTAGGTATGAGGACTAGCTTCTGTTCAGTAATCATTCATAAAGTTGAACCATTGCATAAAGTCTGTTTATAAAGGCTACTTAATATACTATTCATTTGTAATATTACTGTACATAAAACAGGTTTTAATGATTTATTGCTTAATTTTTTAATAAAGTATGATGACGTAGGATTTATAATAACGAACAATGGCCGTTATTAGGGTGCTGATCATTGAATTCGTTGGCGCCAATCTCTCTGTGGCATGTTCGCTCGTTGTCGTTGATAATTGGCTTTAATAAGTATAATTATCCCTCATTTTGCAAACCGTAGAGCGTAGCCCTCCAAACCAAAGTAAGCCAAAGTCTCCTATTTCTTTCTTTTGCTTCATTCTTTCGAAATAGACCGTTAAATATGCATTTTATAAAGTGACACACTGTGCAATATAAGTTACTTCATATTACAGTGTGAAAATTTAAAAATATGGCGAGAAATTCTTTGGTGTTTGACAGTCATTAACTAATTGGTATTTTCATATAAATAGAAGAACACAAAATCCTATATACATACTTTCGAATTCTCTCTTTTTCGTTTTGAAGAGCATTATCCTCTTGCATTCTCATCTCTTTTTCTATTCGTTTTCTTTCTAACCATTTTCTAATTTTTCTAAACGGCCTATCAAATGAGATACGAATAATTATCAATCCTTCAGTCGATAATCTGATATGTGTTTCCAAGATATAATCCGCATCATAACTGTGTATAACCTCGTAATTGAACTAAATACATCGCTAGCAGTTTTGATCGAATTTACGACAACTTAATTTGATTGATTCAGAATATTTCACTTATATTGATCACCATTAGCATAATACATGCTGCTTAAGTGTATACTACACACATAGTCAACTAATACATTTGAATGCCAATTAGTCTTATGCTGATTAATCGGATTGTCCAAATAACCAGATCCATTAAGGATTATACTTAGTTTTGTATAAAGACGGATATCGCACAATGTTGAAAGCCACATTTAGTCGCTTGGCTAATATTTTGTGATAAAATACTTTTTTAGTGAAACTGTCTGTCTATCGAAACTGTTCTCTAAATAATATCTAAACTACTTCCTCAAATTTATTCCTTACCTATTAATGTACAACGGTCATTCCTCTTTTAAAAGCCCCTTTTCTAGAAATAGAACATGCCATTGAATTAACCTCTTTAAAATTATTATTTTAAGTTTCACCCATGCTATTTTTTCAGTGGATATCAATTCAAGCCGCAAATATCGCTCCACAACTACAATATCCAACATATTTTAAAACTTTAATATGATGATTAAAATAGTATAGCATGTTCATATGTATACTAGTTATGTATTTTACCTCTGTTCCGTGCATGTTCTGAATTCTTACCAGTTTCTATATGTCCCTTTGAATACATTAGAATACATTAATAAAGGTTGAAAAGTTGATGCTCATCTACGACTACTACTTTTGTCTGGACAACTTAAGAATTGGGTGCCCCTTGGCAAATTTGGCGAAAATAATAGTGATATTTATTAAGACAAAAAGGTAATCCATCCAAACATTGTACTTCTTACTTTTTCTGGTAACTTTAATTAATGCACAGTGTGTCATAGTAATAGAATTATATACTCTTACTTAATTAAAGAAAACGACTTGAAAACCTAGGATATTTATATTTATGGGCAATTAATCCCTTAACAGTTTGGAAACCCAACAGCTCCAAATTATTAAAAATCAGCCATAGTGAACCATTAATGGTTTGTTATATCTAATTTTTTAAGCATTTCGCTTTTTTAATATATAAGAAAAGAGATACACAAAAAGAGTTGGATGCAAATATCATATAAATTATAATATAGATACAGATTGTTTGGACACGGTTAGATCAGAAGAAAATATTAGTTGACCTAACTTAAACCATTATCGCCAAGTTGGCTGGGAAACCCAATTCTTTATTCAACACGCTTGGGCCTTACGCGATGCGATCTCAACATGCTTTTTTTTTCAGTGGTTAATCTAAAACGTCACCCAAAGAGTCATAGGGAATTATGGATTGTATCAAAATTCAGGAAAAGATAGGCCATATCCTTGTCGATAGACGTCAAAGTCTAGTCGCCATACTTGTTTGCGAACCTTTGCATTTAGGCTAGCTTGGAGAGTTTTAATTTACTGATCATTAAGAGCATGGTTGAACAGTCAACAAAAACATCGATCTCATAATTGAAGATTTGAATTTCGA
The DNA here is from genome assembly GCA_032207245.1 of Pardosa pseudoannulata. Classification (NCBI taxonomy): domain Eukaryota; kingdom Metazoa; phylum Arthropoda; class Arachnida; order Araneae; family Lycosidae; genus Pardosa; species Pardosa pseudoannulata. The sequence continues at coordinate 59,076 of JAGEOH010000206.1, read as the reverse complement.
CATAACCATCACAGATCTGAGTTCATTAGTAGCTGATTGGTTATGTAAACTACTCAAGTATGTTCGTGTTAATATTTTCCTCTGGGATCCCTAACGATACCTCTGAGGATATCAATCCAAGATTGAGGATCTTCTTTTGTTCCAGGTTTTATATTTCAATTACTCACTTTATGTGTTTTGTTGCAGAAAGCAATGTTGGCCTATACGGTGCTACAGTAAAATGGCCAACAAATATTGATTACTTGGTAATGGCGAATGCTATAAAAGAAAGTGTCCCTGAATTGTAAATAGAAATATTAAAAATGGTTTTAAAATTAAATTATGGAAAATCTGTAAAACTACGGATTGCATATATGAATATAGATATCGCGTCACATCGACGCAACATACTTTCGTCAACGAATTATTTTAAATACATAAAATTCGCAAAATGCGGTACTCACATTGCAAAACAAATACTTCTTCTAATATTGCGAAACATCGTGCCAGAAAATTAAAGCACAATCAAGATAAACATTAAAATAAATCGCTCGATCGCTCAGTAACAGCACACTTAATTAGTGTTTCGTTAAGAAGTGAATTCCAACAATGGCATGAGGTATCTGTTGTTCGAAAACAATACGAACAATGTAAGAATTAACAATATAAAATTTTTAGAAACTGTTTATGTGGTTGCCGAGGTTAGTAGTTTTCTTATTGTTGTATCAACATTGTTATACATTAGACGGCCTTTGACTACGATGTTTATTTTTTGTATAAGTTGAGAAAGAGACTGATATCACGGCAAATGTATCTTCTCACTTTTAAATATAGACATGAATTTCATACATCTTATCGTATATCTCGCCACCATAGAAGAAATTAGTTTCAATTGATGGTCTTACTTTAAGTAAAATATTTTCAGTCTGGCCCATTTCTTGAAATAATGAAAGGAGAGGAATACAGAATAGATGCACTTAGCATGCCGGTTTAACCACGAGTTTCTCGTCAACATAATTTGGCGAATTTTGTTGTTTGAGAAAAAATAAAAAAGCAATTAATATCATACACTCAAAGACAAAATGGGTGTAATGGTTAAAGTATTCTAGCCTTTTATACAGTTTTTTGCAAAATATTTACATAAACATTTTCAGGACTACTTAATAATTGGGTTCCCCTTGGCAAATTTGGCGAAAAAATTAGCGATATTTACTAAAAACCAAAGGTAATCCATCCAAACAAGGTATTTCTTGCTTTTTTGGCGACTTTAATTAATGCACAGTACCCCATCGTAATAGAATTATATATTCTTATCTAATTAAAGAAAACGACTTAGAAACTGGACATTTATATTTATGGGCAGTTAATCTCTTAACAGTTTACAAACGCAACTGCTTCAAATTATTAAAAATCAGCCATAGTGAACCATTAATGGTCTGTTAAATCTAATTTTTTTAAGTATTGCGCACTTTTAATATATAAGAAAATGTTACACAAGAAGAGTTGGATGCAAATATCGTATAAATTAGAATATAGATATAGATTGTTTGGACTCGGTGCAATCAAGAGAAAATGCTAGGCGACCATACTTAAAACTTTATAGCCAAGTTGGCGGGGGAACCCAGTTCTTTAGTCAAGCCACATTTTCAAACAGAAAAAAAATTAAGTAATATTAGCAAACTAAATTATTTCTAAAGAATTTTTATCTAAATTACACGATTTTTACCAGTAATTAAAAGAAACTTACGTGGTGGTACCAGAATCAGTTAATTTCATCCTCTTTGTTGTGCGTGAATTTAGGTTGACTTTCAGAAAAATATATTTAATTAACAGTATTTGTTTGAACGTTGCTTTAGTATGTCTCAGTAACAAAATTTTATTTGTAACTCAATTGAAGAAAATTGCTTAAACATTTTGCCCCTTATAATAATTAAGTACTTCTCCTACCCTATACTTTAAATTACAGGATTTTTACAAAGGGGGGAGTTTAACAAAATAAGGGGGGATGTAGCTTCAAAAAGGTTGAGAATCACTATTTTAAAGTGAGGAGCAGACACGAATCCAGAGCAGAAACAAATAAATATTCCAAGCTTCACATTCTGTAATATATCTGCAGTAAAATAAGAGAAGATTCAATGTCCGTTTTTCAAATTGATTCTAAATGCTTCTTTCAAAAATAGATGCAATATGCTTAAAAAGAATACATTTTATACATATAGATATTAATAAAATTATTTTAAACTTATTCACTAATTACTATGATGTTTAAAATTAATGTTTTCTTCTAATTTTGCCCATACAAATACACACATACTTTTTGAAAATCGAGAAATCTTGTGGACCAAGTAAGTTACTGGCTACTACAGAGTAAATAGAATATGAGAGTATAATTTCTCAAATTGTTTTAAACACCATTTTTAGGAAATTATTTTGTGAATCAAATGTATTTGGGTAGTAAAAAAACATTTCATTTATTCATATTTGCATTTTCCAGAAAAATGTTTTCGTATCGGACGTCTTATTTTTTTAATAAATCTGAAACAAATTTTATACGATTGGAGTATTAAGGGTTTGAAACTTTTGATATCACGCAACATTTAAAATCCTAACGGTTTAATTACAAAATCATCAAAATGCACCTAATAAAATTATATATTCCATACTTACTAGCATTCAGTTTAAAAATATGGGGATATTTTATATTAACAAAAGTCAATATTTCGTTCGGTGAATATACCATTGTGTTCATGTTTAAAAGAAGGAAGAGATATGTTTTATTAAGAAGTTAATTGACTTCTTAAAGAGGGATATTATAATATGTGAAAAATATGATTATTAACACGAATGACTTTCATTTGTATCGTTAAGTAGGAAAGGATTTAGAGTCATTCGGCTCCTATTTAAAAGAGTGTGTTAGTTTTTTTTGTAAGAAAACTCACAATTTCAGGTTAATTCAAAGAGAAAATTTTATTTTTTCGTCATTATAGGAAATTTGGTAAAACATTTAGATATGATATCGGAAACGGCAAAAATGAAAAAAAATTCTTTATAAGCGTTATTATTAGTTGTAATACTATTTGAAATTTATATAATAATATATAATTTACTATTACATACTATTGAAATTTATACTATTACACTACTATTGAAAAGCTATTGAAATTTTTAATATTTGAAATTTATATAATAATAATAATAATACAGAGATAAGTACAGTAGTTACAGATATTGTCTTGATTTGAAATATCCACTTCAATTATTGTGTAATTTGTTGGAAAAAAACACAGAAAAATACGTATTTAGAAAAGTGTATCAAGAAAAAAATAATCCAAATTTATTATTTTAGTGTTAAAGGAATATAATGTATCAAGTTAAAAATATTATATACAACCACAAATCGAAAAATGGCTATTCAGCACAGGATTTTTTCTTCTAATTTATCGGTAAGAAACAACCATTAAAACTCAATCGTTTCATTCAAATAAGGTGTTATCATTTAAATAAATTTCCATACATTCAACATTTACTGTAATATTTTCATTGAACATTTATGTTACTGCACTCTTTTCTGATTTATGATTAACAGACCATAAGTAAGTATGGTTCCGAAAGTGTGCAGGAGGAAGTTTCGTTGGATATCAAACATTCCATAGGCAGTAAAATAAACAATGTCAATTTTCTGCATTTTTTTAAAAACATATAGACAATGATTCTCCACAAATGGATTCCTCTTATTCTTTTCAACTATTTTACCAGCTATTTTCTTGATATCTGCAATATTTCCTGGAATCAGAGGTCCACACAGTCCTTGCGAAAGTATGGTTTGGTTTGGTTTTGGTTTGGAGCGCTACGGTCTACTGTTTTGCACACGAGGGCTAATGAGACCGGGACCTACTGCTTAAAGCCGATTTCGAACGGCTACGAACATCCATGCCATAGTGGGATTCGAACCCACGAACTCTGGTACCGACGATCAGTGCCCTAACCAATCGGCCAGCGTTTGCGAAAGTATGAAGAGACAACCAAAAAGCAAGAGCAATGCCATTTCAATCGTAACATGATACAGATCGTTAATTTCATTAAGGTAATACAACAGCCCCATTAAGAGTAGTAGAAAATTGCAGCTGATGAGGGTAAACAGAACAAGAGATAAAAGTTCTCTCACTTCTTCTAAGACATATAAAAACCTAAATAGCAACCGTGTTACGTAAATTGCATTAGAAGTATCTCTTTTTCCTAGCATTTCTTCTAACCGTCTACCAACTTCACCCAATATCTCTGCACAACGATATTCTAAGGTGATGAGCGACAACGATACAAGCCCAGGAATAAGTAAAAAAATGTAAAGTATGAAGTTGTGCAAACCGCAATTAATAATGTATTAAATGACTGATTCATTATTTTGAAGTTATAGGTCCAAAAATCTGCAACAAAACTATTTTCTGTTATCGACCAGTATATATAATCAATGTTTATCGCTAAAACACTTAATATTAAAATCAGTAAGGTAACATTTATAAACAACGAAGACTTCATGTATGGAATATCCAAAAGTTTTCGAAGGCTTAATCAAAATACTAGAAATCGGTTTTCTTTTTACCAACAACCGACGCCACAAGAAAAAAGATAATAAAATATGAAGAATAAGGACTACAAATATTTTTTCGGTATGATTGTAGAAATGTACTACGCCCAAACATGACAAATGTAAAGCTGATATATGCAAGATAACAACTATGATACGTGATATAAATAAAACCGATTTGCTACTGAAATTGAAAACGTTTATTCCGATCACCATTAACACGTTCCACAAAATATTATCCTTATTTCTTTTATCCGAAAATGAATACATGTTTTAATGTTAATACATATTGCACAATGGCTTTGAAATCTCTAATTATTTAATCTACTATAGCATTATTTTATTAACTGTAATATTTTAGAAAATAAGTTTAATCCTTTTGACTTGAAAGGGAAAAAAATGGAAATAGTTTTCAACGATTATTGAGAAGGTACAACATTCCAAAATTTAATCGCGTTTGGTGGTTAAATGGACTGGCTAGCCAGATATCCAGCATCGTGCTTGGCAAATGTTTCAGTGCTCTTTAATAGTTTTTTAGAGTGTATGGAATTTCAAACTACTTCTAAAATCAATGTTTCGCCCCTGTCTTTAATAACATTTTGAATTACCAATTTATGTAGTGGATATTTCTGTACTTTTTATACTTCTAGTGAAATTGATTGTGACCGTAACTATACATAAATATTTAATTTTCCCTAATATTTCTTTCACGCAAAGACTTTGCAATTTTTTTCATTTTTCATTAGTTATTTTGAGGAGACAGCAAAAAAGAAACGTATTTGGTTTAGTGCTCCTGTTCCTAGCAATTCATCACTGTCTTAAACATTTCAAAAGGTTTTTTACTCGCTCATAAGCGTTCAGAATTACGATAATGACAGAATTTAATAAAAGCGAGTGTGGCTGAATAAATTTCTTTTCCACAGAATATGGATAATGTTATTATCTTAAAAGTAGTATGTGCCAGGAATGTGGTATACATACCTGTGCAGGTACTTTTTGCGATTTTCGGTGTTTTAACGTTCTAATATCAGTTTTATTATCGTTAGGGTCGAAATCTTGTTTTACATAGACTAAAAATATAGTCATCACGAGTCTGTTTTTAAAAATAAAATTGTGTCTTGTCTAGTTGTCTTTGTGTGTTGTCTGTTACTGTCTAGAAATTTGAAAATAGCCAACATAAGTAAGGTACAAAACTATGTTAAAACTAATGCCATTAACCAGATGAAGTGTCCATATTTTTATTAATTCTTGACTCAATCATTATTATAATTGCTTCCTGTATAAGACTGCTGTTGTTCACACAAATTAATGAGGCTGTGGCATACATCAATATACATGATATATTTTTGAACATTTCTCAGTTACGAGAATGATGTTTTAAAAACTTTTATACATCATCTTAATACGCATAATTTTCTAATATAAATATTTCTATGAAGTTTTATTTTAAGAAAAACAATTGTTATTTTCAACATTTTGTTAATATGAAACTGTTAGATCTTATTAGAAACTGTTAAGAAATGTAATTTTAGGTGACAAAAAGGGAATACAAAAGGATGTAATATTCAAATATTTTCTCCCATTCTAGCGTGAAAAATTTTTACATTTCAAAATTTAAAATGCGTTTATTAAAATACTTTTAATTGTCTCATCCTTTTTTTTTCATGCCCCTATTAGCAGAACATGGGAAGTTGTTTTATAAAGCATAGTTTGAGTAACTGTACTATGAAATTTATTACTTGTGTCTCTTGCTGTTTGTTTTTAATCTCACGGAATTTTTTCTCTACTGTACCTTTTTACCATTGTCCGTAAGATTTAAAGAAAGTTAATAAATTTATTTGAAATATTTCCTATTTTAACACATGGTTATATAATGAATTATACACAAATTAATAGGAAGCCATTCGGAACAATTCAAGGACATTAATTATTTTTTTAAAAACTTTCAAAATTGAAAAAAAATCGAATAATTAATATTTAATTACATATATTTTTTTAATATTTAAAGTATTAGGCATCTTCATTATACTCTTTAATTTTACAGATAAGAAAAATATATACTTTTATGAAACATTTTAAGATATTTAGTCATTGAACCGTCTAAAATATTACAGGTAAAAGGGTAAAATGATAGTCTATAATAAAGCTTTTCAAAGTTAAAGATTCCGTAAAAGACATATATAATATACTTTGTAAACAGATTTATAACACATATTCTAGAAAAAATGTTTCAAAGGGATTTTATTAATATTTAAAATTTATTTTAATCTCAAAATCATAATTCATTAAAAAATATTTTCGATTTGTTAACCTCTATAACCTATAAAACCCTATAAATTAAACAGCGTAATCCGAGTCATCATTGTTTTTTTTCAACTGTACATGCCTCCTTTCATTTAGATGGCAAGGTCACCATGTAATTCCCTTGCCTATAAACATATTTTATAAAAAATTGAATTTTGGCAAAAACTGAATTTTTTTCTTTCTTTAATTTTGTTTGTTATTATACTCAAAATATTGGAAATGGTTTATTTTTGATAAAAAACAAAATTTTAAACAAAATAACTACGATTTTCCTTATTTATATATATATTAGAAATGTTAATGGATTAAAGAAATTTTTGCTGAAATTACAGCAAAATAAATCAAATTACTTAGTTTTCTGAATAAATATTTAAAACTAATACAACAATATTATGATATATATTAAGTGTCATGAATTTCATGTTCTACAGATTCCTTTGAATTCCACAAATCCTTTACAGCATCTTAGAAATATCGACAAATGTCACGGAAACTGCCGAACTTTACCCTGGAAAGTATCTCTATGTATTGGGAAAATGGCAAATTAAATATTATGCAATGGACGAATCGATTTCGGGCTTCACGGAGTTAAACCATACCGTGTTCTCTCTTGCCCGAACTTACGTCGGGCATTCCAAATTTGGAGTGTTGTCTGAACTGAGTTCGGCCGTCACAGGAAAGGAGTTAAACATCTGGTGAATATCTGCGGGGTTACTATAAATATTAAGTAGTAAGTTTTAATTTAATCACGCTGACTTGTTGCCGTTTTTAGGAATTTGTGGAACTGAGAAAAATTTAACAAATTTTCCAAGGTTATTGTCGTTCTTGTAGTTAACATAGGTTGTTTTATGTATTCTAATAATTCTTTATCAACGACACAAATATCCTTGAAATACAGTTCTGGGTGGAAAAGAATATTCTTTTAAAGAGTTAAACTTTGTGTTCATCACATTTCATTGTTACTCATACACAATGAAATCACATTAATGTGACCCCTGTGTCAAAATCCGGAATAACCACATTTCGCTAAGCTCACCGATGCGAGACATGCAGGAAGAGATTGGATCCATGGTGAAAACTACCGGATCGATCGAGGTAGCTCCGCAGATTCTAATTCGGGTTTAAGTCTGGGGAATTTGCTGCAAAATGGAGTACGGCAAACTCTCCCCGGTGCTCTTCGATCTACACATGTGCAATATGAGCTTTATGCCACATCGCATTGTCCTGCTGGTAGATGCCATCATCTTGAGGAAATATCATTCGCTCTTAAGAGGAAACATAGTCCGCAAGAATAGATGAATACTTGTGTTGATTCATCGAGCCTTCCACACTGATGAGTGAACCCCAGAGAATATCACGGAACACATTCTCCAAACGATATGTTCTCTCCTTCAGAGTGTACCATTCTGACAATTGTTGCAGGGTGTTTGCTTCTGCGATTTGTTATTTAACGTTGACATCAAACGTAGGCGATGGTCACATTAATATGACTAAACTGTAATTCCTTAGCATATAAACTCCGAAGAAGCTTTTTAACCCATTAACTCTCAAATTAGCAAAATATTTCCCTTATAAATTTATATTTTTGCTTTGAAAACAACACAACCAAAACAACAAACAAACAACACGATTTTTTTCTGTATTATTTTTGATCTTATCTTATTGTTTAAATTCCGAATTATTTTTAAATATATAGTGAAAAATAAAATTTATTTCAGACATTTTACACTAATCCACATGCTTGTGTTTCAGAGTCATATATACAGAATACGGCTGCTGTAATGTGTTAAACAACTTTTATTTCTCAGTTATATAAGAATTCAATGTTCAATTTATTACTATTCGTGGATACGTTTCATATTAGATAACCTTTTGTATGGCCGTTTGTTTATTACATTAAATATTACTATTCTATAATAAGATAATGGTCCCATACGCGAAATAAGTAAGTAAATGAAGTTATGATAAAATTTTCATTATATTCATGTCATTTGAATATATTACCATGCACTATTTGCTAGTCAGGATTTACTGGTTTTCCTTTGCAGTCTTAAGTATAAGCGATTTTTACTTCCTTTGGCTAAATGTTTCACGTATCTCGAATAACATATCATGCTTTACCTTTTCATTTTATCTTACATTTCTTGCGTATTTCAAAAATACAAAAATGCCCTATTCAACATCTATTTATATGTTTTTACCATTTTGATTAGTTTTTGGGTAAATTCAGCATTGAATAAAGAATGCTTTTTTCTTTACTTTCGGGTAATGACTGTAACTTTTATTAATATTTTCTATTTAATCTGTAATTTTAGTAACAAAGCTTAACTTAGTTGAAAATGTAGTATGTCACAATATTGTTATTAAATTTCCCCTCTTCTTCAAGTCAACAAATATATTACCAGGTAAAATGTAAATTGATTTAAATTATCATAAAAAATATCTTTACGGATGACAGTTGCAATATATTAAATAATTCTTTATCATTCCTTCTACATTCTATATTGTAACTTCCATTAGTGTTATAAGGATTGGAATATGAATGAATAACAAAATTACATCAGTAAAGTCCTAAGTTGTATAAATTTATAATATGTTAGATTCGTAATATTTTACTTTTTGAAATATATTTTAAATATATTATATTGGAACAATCTTAATAGACAATAAATAATGAACATTTTCATTAATAAATTAAATATTCTATTGTATTCATACCTTTGGGGGTATTTTCTGTTTTATTCTTCTATGAGTAAAACGTACTAGACATGTTCAGATTTTTAAAGTCGTTTCACTTCTCAGAGAATACTGAGAAGAAAGTTGTTCCGTACACAAAAGCATAAGTAAAATATTCTATAGGCAAAAATGTTTTATTTGAAATTGATTATTAGCAATCCATAAGTGAGCAAAGAACCAAATGCGGTAAAGAGGAGACTAGGTTCTATGTTAATGATACCTCCTGCTGACATGTATATTGTTTCCTTTTTCTCTATTCTTTTGAGGTAAAAGATGATTTCCGGATGGAAATGAGGATCTAATCCATGCATTTCGATTAATCTCTCAGATGTCACTTTGATGTCTTTTAAACGTTGTTGTATAAGCTAACTGCAAATAACCAGCGCGACGATCATGCAACATCCTGCCAAGCCATTGATGCTTATTTGTAGTTTAGAAGTGAATGTCATACCGGGATGTATAAAAAAGGATGACATAATAGAAAATACACCAATGAAGTTACAAAACAAAACTACAAATAAAATAGAAGAAGCATCAGATTTAAATTTCTGCAAGATTCGTATGATGTCGAAATACGATACCAACAAATAAAAGCAGTCGTTTCTGTCTTCAGACGGAGATAATTTCGCCAATCTTTCGTTGAAAAAACACAATATTTCACTGACACCGTATTCAACATAACAAAGAATTAATATTATAAGGGCCGAAAGCTGGCCGATTGGTTAGGGCGCTGATCGTCGGTACCGGAGTTCGTGGGTTCGAATCTCACTATGGCATGGATGTTCGTAGCCGTTCGGAATCGGCTTTAAGCAGTAGGTCCCGGTCTCATTAGCCCTCGTGTGCAAAACAGTAGACCGTAGCGCTCCAAACCAAACAATATTATAAGGATAGGTATGTAGAAATAAAATAAATTGTAAGAAAAATTTCCTATAATTAGCAATAGATTTGAAATGACAGACTTCTTAAATTCCAATTCATAATACCAGAATTGTTGTTCGAGTGAAGGAAATAGGTTTAGTAGTATTACATTTACTGTTGTTATCAGGAATAAAACGGCATAGTTGAGAACGAGTAAGACATTAAGAACAGAAAAACTAATGCTGGGTCGAACTCGAAGAAACTTTCTGTATCTAGAAGTAAAATAAAGAACTTGATGGAATTGGTTTATTTTACGAAACAGTAAAACCCAGGAAACAATGCTGCTATAGAAAAAGAAACTGAAAGCAAAAATAATTTTATCCACATTTTTAACAGCACGAGATAAGAAATATTTATTGAAACCCAAGGAAGCTGCTTGCAACGCACACAAAGACGTGAAAATAACTCCAAACCGTGAAATTCTTTTTAATTTTTTTTGACTCACATTTGTCGACGATGATACCATTTAAGGCGATTACATTCCACAAAAATCTGTATTTTTCCTTTGTTCTTGGCATATTTTTATTCACTGACTTTAAAACTTCAATATTCGTTATTTAGAGAATTAAATATGTGAGAAAGTTAATGAATTCCGATTTAAGTTGGTAACTAGTGGACTCTGGTGAATTTTATATGCACATATCCATGAAGATCTAAGGAAATCTTGGATTCGTTATTTAAAGAATATCGAATGAGAAAACCATTTGGAGATGTTTTAAAAGAATCAAAAGCTGTAGAAAGCAAGGATTAAAAGAATTACACAGTATATGGTCCCAGAAGAGTATTTTTGCTGTTGTTACTTATATTTCAAGATTTATAAAGACAGAAAAATATTTAAAATGATTTTTCGTCTGTAACTTGTCTATCTACTGTTAGTGAAAATAAACAACCATCGGTAGTTATAGTGAATCTAACGTTAACAGAAAGAATAATACGAAAGACTATAACTGTTTTGCTTTTTGTCGCTGAGGCAACGTTGCGTCAGCTGTTGTAGAATACAATATTAAAATATTTTGTCGCTTTTTTAACAGATCAGAATTTTCACTGACTTTATTATTCACAACAAAACGTTAAATATAAACTTTTTACATTGATTGATTACGAAGTACAAGTATACATTTGTGTATGAATTTATTTACTCAACCTAATATTTGGAACGTCATATTACACCAATTTAAACATGAATATAAAATGAGAAAAAAGTTAACACAAAATTACAAATGAAATTGAAGAAACATCAAGTTTTTATTGTCGTCAAAATTAAACTGGACAAAAATTTCCTATTATTATCAATAGATTTGAAAATGCGGATTTCTTAATTTCCAATTTATAATACCAGAATTGATGTTCGAATGATGGATATAGGTTTTACTACAAATATTGTTGCGGTCAGGAACAAAATTACATAGCTGTAAATGAGTAAGATATTAAGAACAGAAGAATGGATGTTGGGTCGGATTAGAAGAAACTTTTTGTATCTAAAGTATATTGAAATGCATTTTGTATGTAGACGTATTTTGAAACGACAAATTAATAACAAAAGATACCTTTTCTGTGTATCGGAGTAAACTTGCAGAAATGAATCACACGTTTTCAGTTGTTACTGTAAAATGTATTAAAACTGATAACTGATTTATTTATTTGCTACACATTATTGATGCCTCTGCATAATTGTTAAAAATAATTTATTTTAATAAATTAATCCTACAACGTAAATTCGGGTGTAAATCACTTAGAAATAAATCTTAGATATTTTTCTTAAAGTGTAAATTTTTGAATCTCGTATTAGGACTTTTAAAATAAAATTAGTTTCTCTATTGATAAATTTATTTCAAAAAAGAAACATTGCAAAAAAAAAAAATTAAAAGAAAATTGTAAGTGTCCATGTATAGACAAGAATTCCTTTAAGCAAGTGTCATGCAGCATGGTAATCAAAATTTGAGAGTGCGTTTAATCTGACCGATATAAAATTGGTTACAATGGTATGAGATATCATAGATACCCAGTATATTTTAACTTTTAATGGAATGCTTGAAATTTGGAAAATATTTTAAGTGGAAAAAATGATTATGAAATCAATCAAGTTTGAGAATTTTAACAATTTGCTTATTTAATTCATAAGGAAAAACTTCACTTGTCCCAATTAAAGCGTGTAAGGCTTACTGAGTGTGCTCCAAACATTTAGTTTCATTTACATTTTTAATGCAGCTCAATCGTAGCTGCAAAATAACAATCTCTGTGTTCAGTCTTTCTTTAATTGTTTTTTACTTACAGTGACTTTGTGTTTATTTCTACATTTACCAACAAATATTTTCTTTTCCTTTAATGTTAATGCATATTCTAGTCAAAGAATAAACATTCACAATTCCCAAATTAAACTAATTTTAATCCAAATGAATCGTATTAATGGATATGAAGCTTAACGATCGTTGTTTCAGATGTAAATGTTTAAAAATATTAATAGCTAATGCAATATTATGTACTTATTTTGCATAGAAAGGAAAATTTATTTCCCTCACGTGGTAAGTTAGCCTGAAAATAAATTTTTTAAAAGTTTTCTATTTTAAAACTATTTAACATATGAAAAATTTAAATCTGTAATATTGCTTTTCCCTGTATTTTCTGAATTTAATCGTAATCATTAAAATATCTCAAAATTATATTTTCTTTCTAAGTAGTACGAACTATGACCGAGTTGGCAGGGATTTGTCTTTCATATCGGAAAGTACGGGTTTGAATTCCTAAACTAGCATATGTTTATAAGTAAAGCTTGTTACACATTTACTTCAATATTACATATTTTTTCATAGAAATAAATATTATATATTATATATATATATAATTAAAATTGTTTCATAGAAATAAATATATAATAAACTTTTTTAGGTCTACTATGCGATGCTCGGCAATCCACTTTTTTAATATAAATTAAATAATTTGTTCCAAGAAAAAATTATTTATTTCCCTTGTAAAACCCAATTTTACTGTAGCTGATGATCATACTAAATTGTTATAAAGTTTCAACTCAAAATTCCTGTACATCGAAAGTGCCCAGTATTGATGTAAAATGACAGAGAAAAAGAACAAAGATTAAAGAAAAATCCGATTTGAAGTTACGAAAAATATCTCTGAATTGTAAATGTAATGTAAAACATTATACTACCATTTTACCTTCTACAAAAGGTAAACATTTCAAACTCTGGTTGAATGTGAGGAAGAACTGAAAGATGTGCTCTACCAAAGGCAAGGAAACACTAGTCCAGTGGTATGCACGTATTTGGCATTTATGGGCATTATAAAGAGTAATATATAGTCAAATGTCACATGATATTAAATACATAAATTAACTTTTTACTTAATTAAGAAGGCAAGAAATGTTTAAAGTACTATATAAATATACAGAAATCATACAATAACATCTCCAGTCAAACATTTGAAATTAAGTCAAAATCTGTTAAACCATTTGAATAAATTTTGTAAGATTCATCAGAAAAGATTCGTTACTGTTACTTGATACTATGGAAACACAAAACTTCAATATCTAAAATATTAGAACAATATTCCTAAGATAACAACATCGTATTCCGAACCAAACAATGGATCCTAAAGATATTAAAACACATTCCATTAAGAGAGGAGCATCATCAGGGCAGGAGGAAATATGCTTCACATCTGATAGGACTGAGCATGCTGATGAAATTATGCATCTACCTAAGATTTATAATTAAAATAAATACATTTCTAACAAAGAAAGTATAAAAAAAAGTTCTTTTGAATGTGAATGATAAAATGGGTGGAATTCAGATTGTATAATGCTTTTGTCCTGAAGATTTGGAGCAGCCGGGAAAGTTTTTAGAATGCCATCAATACTTTATTAGCTCAGGAAACACTTAACAGGTGAAGCAATGATGTTGTAAAAATTAGAAATAATATTGACAATTATTCTTTGTGATCTAATGTATTTTTACCAACTGTGTATTAGCATTAACACCTCAATGAATCTTGACATCAACAAGTTGAAATAAATAATGAGGGAGGAATGACGCAAAGAGATGTAACAAAATAAATTAATTTATCACCGATAGGGTTACTCAGGAAAGGAACAATTAGTCAGTCCATGACACGTCGTATTGTCTATCGTAACGGAAAAAACCATAGGTTGGTATATCCGCATGCATATTTTTATGTATAGGTGATCCCTTATGATGGCTTGCATCTAGAGAAAGCACTGAACACGTTTAAAAACACATAAAGTATCCTCCATCCTCATGCTCATATTTGGCAATTATTTCAGGTTCTTTCCATTTTCCAATCCATACTGCAGTTTGATCAATCTTATGAAGCATAAAACGGTATTCCTTGAAGAAAACCACCTGAGACTTTTACTGGATATACTGTTCCTGTATTGCCGTGCAAATTACAGCCTCTGAAGTCGATGGACTGTTGTCAGCAAAAATGCAGCTGTTTGCTAATGAGACCCATATGAAGCAACATAAGAACTGTCTATTGGTATACTCAAGTGATTTACCATTTATATAATTGTTCGGGTAGTTGCTGTGGGTGAATTGTGCCAATTATTCCAAAAGTAGCGTTTCAGCAATATATTCACATCTGTTGTTTCTGTTCCGTGCTGCATTACACTTTCCATCTCGGTGATTTTCTTTACTGTCCCTTTTGATACATCATAATTACACCAAAGGGACAAGCAAACAGTCCCCAATCTACGCAGTTTGCGAAATGTTGTCACACTCTAACTGGAAAAGAATGATCAATATTTGAGACCACTAAATTACTCACTCTTTGTATTATTTTATGATTTTGGTGTTTTGAGCTACACACTTTAAATGCTTTAGACTTTTGGTGTTTTTATGAACCTACTGCAAGTGATTATTCCGTTTGAAGTTGTAAAGAAATTTCAATTCCTATTAACCTGACTGTATACGATATAGGATCAAAAGGTTTCCGAAATAGGTCAATTATAGAATATTAAAAATTAGGCAAATAATTTTAAATTTTGGGCTTTAATGTGCTGTCCTAATGCATCTTGGAACTATTTACTTTACCTTGTATTTCTCAATCAAAATTTTCAGAAAAACTTCCCTTATGATTTGATTCAAGAAACTTTCTTTTATAATATTTTGTTAAAAAAGATTCATTCTTTATTTAATTTGATTGCAGTAATCCTAATAAAATTCAGATTAAATGGATATTTGAATTGTTACACACTCTGTTGAACAGGAAGTAAAAATTTAAATGAATATATATATTATTAAGTTGTTTTTCTAGACAACATTTCAGTGTATTAAAATTTAAAGTTGATAATAAGTAATTTTTAATAAAATTGAGAAATATATGTAAATCAGATTATATGAGAAATATGAAGTTGTTCCAACTCATATAGACATAGTGCGAGAAAAGAGAAATATTTGATACAGTATACATTCATCAGGAAATACACCAAGTCCTTTTGCTTTTAAAAAACAGCAAGAATTATACGTTAATATCGCGTGAGATGGATAACTGAATGATTTTTTAAGAATTAGTCTTATATGCCTTACAAATTTTGAATATTTTTATGGTATGTCCAAGTAGATAAATTTCTGCAGATATAACAATTTCTTTAAGACTTAAAGTTGGAGTACACTCTAATCATCACTCAGCTTTTGCATGTTCTAAACTTTTTTACTTCAAATTAATGATAAGCAATCCATAAGTTAACATTGCTCCAAATGATGTCAGTAAGAGATTCTTCTCGATTCTAATAATGCCTCCTGCCGTCATGTATATTATTTCTTTCTTTTCAATTCTTTTCAGCAAAAATAATTTTTTTTCGTCAGGAGAATATGTCATACCATATTTTTCTATTTTCTTCACAGCCGTATGTTTGATGTCTCTTAAACGCTCAGGTATCATACTACCAAAAATCACTTGAGAAATAATCAAGCAAGTGCTTACAAAAGCGTTGGTGGCAATCTCTACTTTTAACGTCGAGGGCATCGTGGAGTATAGTATCTTAGATGACAAAGCAGTGAACACACCGATGTAATTACATATCAAAACTGTGAATAAAAGTGGTGACATGACAGATTTTATTTTGTGTATCATATCTGTGATTGGGAAATAATAAGAAATTGTATGTAAGTCGCAAAAATTATCCCCTTTGAATGATAAACGCTCCAGCTTATGGTTAATAGCATTTAGTATTTCTTCGCAACGATATTCGATACAGCAGATTACCAATGTTACAAGAATAGGCGTGTAGGTATGCAATAAGTAGTACGCGAAGTTGCCAAATATCAACAGAAATTGTGCACTATTGTATCCTTTGATGTTATTGTCGTAACACCAGAAACCGCAAGTCTTTGATCCATCTTGGCTTATGAATGTTACACCCATTACTACAAATTAGAAATAGAAAAATACAATTGAGCGATACTAAGCTATTAATGAGAAAGGTACTCCGATTATTTGAAACTTGCATTATATTTCGATACTTATAAATTTCGGGCAGAAGTTCTTGAATCCGTTTTCTTCTACAAAACAGGAAACACCACGATAAAGTAGCGAAAAATTGGAAAGAAAGGAAAGCTAAATTGACCCTATCGAACATAAATTTTTCTTTTCCAAAATGTAAGACGGATTCTAATGATAATACATGGAGCGAGCACAAGTGAAAAATTATTGCTCCAAACCAGGCAGAGCAGCTTAAGTTTTTGGAAATAGATGTACTCAGAACTATTCCACTTGCTGCCACAGTCTTCCACAGAAAATTATCTTCTATATCTTTTCTTTTAATCATCTTGGTTTATCAATTTTCAAAGTTTTAAGTATTAGTTAATAAGTATAATAAACTGGAATAGAAGCTTCAGTGATATACAGCATTATTTGTTTAAATACAATAATGCAACAAATTTGCACTATGGATTATAAACATGATGATATTTCTTAATATTATGAAGCGTGTCAAAGTATCTACAAAGTAACTTCTGCTAAAATTCTTGCTTCGGTCGAAATAAAAAAAAACCTCCTACTAGCATCGAATATAAGTAGCAAAATGTTGAACTGCTCTGTTACTTCTTCATACTTTACGAATAGCAAACCAATCGGTTGTTGCCACGTAATTTTAGACGATATTCTGCGAATAACAAAGTTGGATCGATTAACAAAATGTTAAGAAATATCCGACATTTTTCTAAAAAATTAATGTAACAACTTGTTTTATTCAAAACGTTCAAAACATGTTTACAATGCAAAACCTCCTTTTATAGGTTTTCTTAGAGATCAATTTTTTATAATACAGAAAATAATTACGGGAAAAGCTCTAAAAAATTATATTTGCTTAGATTGATCTTTTAATCAATCAATTTATCTTCACAATATGTTACATTATAATTTAATGCATTGTAAAAAGTAAAAGGTATTTCAAAGAAAGTGGTATATTATGTTTCTATTGAAATTAATATGCATTTTATAAATCCATCAAAAATAACATAAATAAAACGTTTTAAATTGAGTACATTGGCTATTTAATATCTTTGAAAATTGTAATGTATTCAGTATACCACATCAATTGTAGAACTATATGATGTGTAGTGTAGTATGTATATAGTAAAGATATAATTTTCCAGAAATAATTTTACCATAAAATATCAAACCATACTTTTATTGGTTTGCTTGAGACCATAATGTGCATACAAATATATATGAAATTTGTTTGCTTGAGAGTGCTACGGTCTACCTTTTTTTGCAACAAGAGTGCTAATGAGACCGGGACCTACAGCTTAAAGCCGATTCCGAATGGCTACGAACATCCATGCCGCTGTGGGATTCGAACCCATGAACTCTGGTACCGAAGGCGAACACTCTAACCAATCGGCCATCGTTTGGCCTTAAATGTGAAATATATATATATATATATATATATATATATATATATATATATATATATATATATATATATATATATATATATATATATATATATATATATATATATATATATATATATATATATATATATATATATAATAATATATATATATATATATATATATATATATATATATATATATATATATATATATATATATATATATATATATACACACTCAAGAGCTTTATGACCACTCTTACATCCTGCAATGAACTCACCTGGATGACGTGGAAGGCACGTGATCAGGTGAAAGTGGTATTTAACTGCTGCTGGAGAGTCTGAAGAATCATTCTTTCACTTACTTCTGTGTGTTATGGGAAAGGCTGCGGATCTAAGCGATTTTGATAGAGGGCAGATTGTAATGGCTCGAAGGCTCGGAACAAGTATATCCGAAACTGCACGACAGGTGAGGTGTTCGCAATCTACAGTTGTTAGTACTTAAGTGGATGAATGACGGTGAAACCAGCAGTAGACGACATGGTGTTGGACGTCCACAAGCTACCAAAGAAAATGGTCGTCGGAGACTGTCTCGCATGGTGAAGCAAAACCGGAGCCAGTGAGTGGCTCAGCTGACATCCCAATACAATGCAGGTTCAATTAGAATAATATCGGAGCACACTGTTCAGCGGACACAGTTGGATATGAGGCTACGCAAGAAACGACCCACGCATGTGCTTTGCACTGACCAAGCGTTATCGCCAACTGCGCCTACGCTGCGCCCCGGAACATCGCGACTGGTCCATGGATCAGTGGGAATGAGTTGCCTGGTCAGATGAATCACGGTTTTATATGGTCGTGTAAGAATACGCCATCTTCCAGGCGAACAGTTGCTCCCTCAATGTACAGTAGACCATACACAGGCCGGTGGTGGAGGTATTATGCTTTAGGGGACGTTCTCTTGGTCGACTCTGGGACCCGTGATTATGGTAGATCAGACCATGAAGGCTACAGGGTAACTGAACATTATTGCGGACCAGTTGAACCCTTACATGGCCTCAGTTTCTGCAGCTGGAAATGGAATGTTCCAACAGGACAACGCCCCCTGTCACAAGGCTAAAATCGTGTTGGAGTGGTTCCAGGAACACTACGTGATGTCTCTCTTTATGAGGTGCATAAAGTCCAAACTCACACACCGCTGGGCTAGTATTTGATTGTCTTTTGTAGAGAAGATCTTTCAATAATTCTTCACTGATATTAGAGTGTTTACCTTTTCTTAGAAATTAAAATGATTGCATTATTTTTTGTATCCTGTTTACAAATCTAAGATATTGTGTGCAACATTAATTCGTGTTTTTCTTCAATTTTATTTATGCTTTTTCTCTGTATTTTTTCTGCAATGATAGCAATTTTCAATGTGAATTTAATATTTTGAGATAAAATTGTTCCTAACAATTTAGTATAATCATCTGAGACAATAACATTGCTTTACACCAGGGAAAGAAATAACTTTTTCTTACGAGTACCAAATTTTGTAACTTATGGTAAAAAAAGTGAATCGGTAGACCGTCGATCTCAAAAAAGAGATAAAAAATGCATATGATATATTTCTATGAAACGAATGTATAAAATTAAAATAAATATATAACAAGATTTCCTTATAAACAAACAGACTACCTGAGGAATTCAGACCCGTAAATACGGAAAACGAAAACCTGGCTGATCCAGCCATAGCTCGTACTGTGTGACAAGTGAAGTTTTTCCTCCTGAATTAAATTAGTAAATTGCTAAAATACTCAGAAATTATTGATTTCAAATTCATATTCCATAACATAATAAACTTTTGTCGGATTTCAAACTTCCCACTGAACACTAAATTATACTGCGTATCTACGAAATCTTTTACCTTTGTGGCCAATGTTATATCAGCCAGATGAAATATTCTCTCAAATATTAATTACCAAGGTGACTGACACTTATTTAAAGGGATTTTAAGCATTCTCTTCTCACTCATAATTCACAATATTCTAATCACTGTTTTCACTTTTCCTTGTTTTCATTATTCACAAGAATCAATTTCTGTCAGATCTTCACTGCTAGGAAAGTTTCATATTATCAAGCATTCTCTTCGTTAATTATTAATCATACTGTCGCACCTGGAGTTTTAGGGATATGGATATCATTTATTCAATTTTTGTCTATTCCCGAACTTGTTATTTTTTCCTTCCATTTTGTTTCGTCTTTGAAAACATTTTATCAGTAGAGGACCACATTTTATTAAAAAAATGCTAGAACATACATATATTTTTAAAGAATTCCATGAATAATTTTTAAGTGATTTACAAACAATTTCTACTTTATGGATTGATTAATTCAAATGAATCGTTTACAACTCAGAATGCATAGGTATCAATAAATAAACTAAATAGCTTTTTTAATATGATTTAAACTAAAAACAGACAAAGCGTCAAACAATTTTACAAATATTTCTCCTATCCACAGAAAAAAGTAATTGTTATTATTAATCTGTCGATGCAAAATACGTGTTTTAAATTTTATCTCTTCATCTTTCATGTTTAAAATTATATAAATTGAAATTAATATTAAAATATCATACCAATAAATCAATGTATAGAACAATTGATTTTTTTTTTATTTAAATCAACCTAAGTGAAAGGGGATTTTTTAGTTATTTGTTGCGAATAAAATATAAAATCGATATTTTACACCACAACCGACCAAACAGTGATTCAGCGACTAAAAGCAAAACATTACGGATCATTTTTTTATACCTCCTGTTTAGTTAGATTCTCTAGCGCTGTGGACGTCTGTTTATTTTTACTAATTTAAAAACACTGTTTTTTTTTTAGTCTATATAATATATATAGAATAGCAGCAAAATCACTGTGTCCTCATAAGGTGAAATTCCTGTAATCCATACATTTTAGAACTTCCTGTATTTGTGAAACATCTTAAAATATTTTCCATGTTGGATATTCTTTAAATAATGAATCCAAGATATTCTTGGATCTTCTTGAATATGTGCAGTAAACTTCATTGAAGTACACTAGTTACCAACTTAGACAGGAATTCGTTAATCTTCTCATACATTTCATCCTCTGAATGACGAATAATACTTGAAGTTTTGAAAACCAAAGTTTAAGAATATGATTAAAAAAGGGGAAAAATAAAGCTTTTTGTGGAATGTTCTTGATGTAAGTGGTATTATTACCAGTAGATGTGAGTCAAAAAAGTTAAAAAGAATTTCCCGGATTGGAGCTATTTTCACGTCTTTGTGTGTATTGCAAGCAGCTTCCCTGGGTTTCAATAAGTATTTGATATCTAATTCAATAGAAAGTGTGGACAAAGTGTTTTTGTGTTTTACTTTCTTTTTCTATTGCTGCATATTTTCCTGGATTTTACTGGTTCGCAATATAAACCAATTCCGTCAAGTTATTTCTGCTACCTATAGATATAAAAGGTTTCTTCGAGTTCCATCCTGCAATTGTACTTATGTTCTTAATGTCTTTCTCATTCTCAACTATGTAGTTTTATTCATAATCACAACAGTATCTGTTATACTACTAAACCTATATCCTTCACCCGAACATCAATTCTGGTGTTATGAAATGGAAATTAAGAATTCCGTCATTTTAAATGCATTGCTGATAATAGGGATATTTTCCAGTAATTTATTTTACTACTATATACCTATCCTTATAACCATAATTATTTGTTATGTCGAATACAGTTTCAGTGAAATCCTGTGTTTTTTCAACGACAGGCTGGCAAAATTATCTCCGTCTGAAGATAGAAAATCCTGCCTCATTTTATTAGTATCCTATTTCGACATCATACGAATTTTGCGGAAATTTAAATCTGATGTTTCTTCTATTTTATTTGTAGTTTTGCTTTGTAACGTCATTGGTGTATTTTCTATTCTGTCATCCTTTCTTTTGTATCCCGGAATGACATTCATATCAAAATTACAAATAGCCATCAATGGCTTAGCAGGTTGTTGCATGATTATCACGCTGGTGATTTGCAGTTCCCTTATACCAAGATGTTTAAAAGACATTCAAGTGATATGTGGGACATTAATTGAAATGTAAGGATTTGATAATCATTTCCATCCGAAAATCATGTTTTACTTCAAGAGAATGGAGAAAATGGAAACAATACACATGTCAGCGGGAAGCATCATTAACATAGAACCAAGTCTCCTCCTTACTACATTTGGTTCTTTACTCAGTTATGGATTATTAATAATGAATTTCAAATGAATATTTGTCGCATCTCAGAATTTTTTATTTATGTTTTTGTCAACAGAATTAGTCAGTCAGTATAAGGCATACAAGGCGAGGGTGCAACTGGATTGTCTGGGATGAGCCCTCTGTAGATATTTCTAACAATAAGTAGAAAAATGACAACAAGCAGTAAATAAAACAGCTAAAAGATGAAAGGGGATAAGGACGTGGTTTCTTGATATCATAACATAAGAACTAGAGAATAGAATGCTTAGGGATAGAAAAACACAAATATTATTGCGACCAGGGACATCCATATACTATGACGGCCAGAGATGAAGTGAGTAGATTTGTCATTCGGGGGTGATTCAAGTGGCCCTAAGAGACTAATAGAATTGCAGTGAATCGTCCAATCAAATTTCGTGCATTTAAGATGTTAGAAATAGGTACGAAATTTGATGTATGGTCAGTTACTCGGATGTTAGTATTCTCTACGAATATAAATGACATAAAAAACATCTGAACATTTCTGGTGAGTTTTACTTATACTATAGTAGAACCGAAAATACCGCCAGTTATACTATGGTTATTTCAATTATTCTATTGATATTGTAATAAAGTATGTAACAACAGCAGTATACTTGGATTTACTGGTTGAAAATGTTCATCATTTAAGGAAAATTAAGATACTTTCGACATAATATATTTGTCAAATACCCTGGAAAATAAAAAATTATGAAACTAACGTATTATAAATTTAATTAACTTAAGATCTTAATGGTGATATGATTTTGCTATTCTTTCATGTTGCTCCTTGTTATATTAATGACGTTACAGTTTAGATTGCCGAATGAATGACAAATAATTCTTTAGATTAGCACTACCACTGTAATTAAATAAAATTCCTGGATAATTTAACTCAATTTTTTTGCATGATAATTAAAGTGATTAATGTCTGACTCCATTTTTTTTTATAAATATTTGTTCATTCACACATATAGAAATAGAAATATGAGCGAGCGCGTCGTCATCCGAGAGATCCAACTCTTTGTCTCTGCTAAGCTTCGTGTTAGAGTTGAGTTGTAGAGTTGCATGAAAGACGGCGGCTCACCAAAGAGTCGAAACGTTTGGTCAACTCATCACTCTCCAGTGACAACTTTAGGTTATACTGAACCCGAGGGGCGTGAGCGTGTCGTCACAGAGTGACCGGAGGACTCACTGGGCTTGCAAGGAGTGTTTTTTGTATACTCATTTGCTCTGACGACGCAACCATCGGAGAAGCTGCATGTGTGGGAGATGTAGCTGGCTTGAGCTCAGGTGCCCACAAGAACGCAGGTTTTAGGGCCGATTCCCCCCAATGTCGTTTAACGCTAAGCTCGATTAATCTCTGTTTAAACGGATAATTGCGTTCCCTCATTGGTTGGCGCCAGGGTTAATCGTAGCTAATCGTAGTTAGCCGTTAAACGAATATGGTGGGATCGGCCCTTAAGCGATCAATGTTAACCACTTTTTCCCTGTTGTTGATTAAAATCCAGTAAGTTGAAGAGTCTCTAGCCAGAACTAGATGAGTACCAGAAACAAACCTTGTCTAAAGATTATCTGTGCTAGTTCAAGCCGAAGATACACATGGATTGATGAAATTTTGTGTACAAAAACTGCCTGTTTGGAGTGAGCACTGAACGGAACTGGAGTTAGAGCTGCCATACAGTTTTTTGACTTTTGGAACAAAACACTAGGATCCACACACTTATTTCTGGGTTGCAAAAATTCTCCAGCTAAGCGGAGAACAGTCCCATAAGTGAGTTCAGCATTAGTCGTCTTGAGGTCATCTTTGAGAGTTCGAAATCTGAGATAAACTGTAGGAAGTACATCAGACGAAAGCATCGAAATATGGCTTCTGATGGATTGATTGATGGTCCGATGACATCTCTCAACCATCCCATTAGAATTGGGATGATAAGGAGTGGTACGAATTGGATAGGACACCTAAAAGTTTGGTGAGAGATCTAAAAAGTTCAGACAAACTTCATTAATAGTGATGTACTCTCAGACACCGAAAGGCGAAATCCATGTATTGTAAAATTCTCTGGCCAACTTATCAGCAAATGTGTTGGATATTGATACTGCTTCCGGCTATCGAGCGTATCGGTCGATACATGTTAACAAATAAGCCATCTGAAGGAGGCAATGGACCAACTAAATCAATGTGAATATGACTAAAATGTTGAGATGGTAGATCGAAAGTTGTCAGAGAATTGGAAGTATACTTATGCACTTCCTCCGGCAGTCAACACAGCAGCGTCCATTCAGCTATGTCTTTTAGTAGCCCAAGTCAAGGTGGAAAAATTGCCGAAAGATGGAGGAATGGGAGGACGTTGCTCTTCGGAACCGGAGTTCAAGGGTTTGAATTCCGCTGTGGGCATGGATGTTCATAGCCGTTCGGAATAGGCTATAAGATCCCGGTCTCATCAGCCCTCGTGTGCAAAAACAGTAGATCATAGCGCTTCCAAATCAAAGCAAAACAAATACTCAAAAATATGAAAGGCTTTCCTTATGGCTTTCAAACAAGTGTTCTGTTTCGGATAATGTACGTTTAAGTGTGTATATGAAATCATATGGCAAAGTTGGTTTCCAACTGTAAAAGATGTAGGAAATGTAAGAGAAATCACTACATTTGTACAGATTGTGATGTATCCTTAGGCATTGAGACATAACTAAAATATAAACAAAAAATTTAAAAAATACATTTCATTAAATGCTTTAATTTAATCTCCTATATAATAATAGCCTAAGTAATCTGTTGGTCTGTCCTCGAATTTATGAAGCGGTTGAACCAGGAATGAACAGCAGCATCTATATTGGATTCTTGATGAGTTAGGGTTAGCAAAATTCAAAGCAAATCTTTAAAACGTTCGAAATTCCCCCCCCCCCTTTTTCCAGATTTTTATGTCGTTATTTCAAGCATTTTTTTCCCCGGCTAAGAGCAGGCTATTAAGTTTATCACATAATAAATAGGTAAAAATAGCATTTTTTTCTAGCATTATGACGACATTCCTTTAGCCATCCCATTTAATAATTTCTTATTTTAAATGAATTAAATATCGTCTGCATTATTATCATACGTTTTATCCCTAAACTTAGATATTGCTTAAATATTTTTCTTTCATATTTGGTGTATTAATAATAGATTACGAATATATGTTGTAATTTAAAATTTTATCATCGATTATTTTTTGTTGCAATGAAAATTTTAACAACAAATAATTTTCATAAAATCTATGAGTCTATTTCACAGACTAATAAATATTTATCTTTTAAGTTATATATCTTTGAAAATTAAGAAGTTTCTTCGTTTGTGTGTTTGTTTTTTATACATAACCACACGGTTTGACTAAAGGAAATCAACATGATTTTAAACTGCATTCACAGTATCGGGAGACATTAGAGGAGTATGAAGATAAACAAATTACGGAGCGTGTACCAGATAATTCTCAGCCAAAAAACAAACCTGCCTCATAGGGTACTTTACAATTCTGGAAAATTAAAAACTTTACTAATCCCATCATATGACGGGCTATATGCTAGTTTATAATAAAACATTAATAACAGGGAGATGTCCAAAAAAGAAATAAATGATCGAACAAATAACTAATTAACAAATGTTTATAAACAATAAAATTAAAAATATCTCTTTTTCTCACTGGAAACAAAGGTCATATCATATTTTGACTGTTGGATCTATTAATTTAAAAATTAACAAGATATGACCAATAATAGTTTGCTATTCTTTATAGAAATGCTTTTTAGATATTTTTATACTTGCAAATTCTGAACGTAGTTTGATTTGAAGAACTACGGTCTACTTTTGTTACAACATGAAAATGATGTGTATGAAGATGATGCATATATATTTTAACACACTCTTTAAACAGAAATCTTCACAATTATTTCATAGATATCGATGTATGTGACAGATATATATCTAAACAACAGCAATTTTACTCTTAAAGTACATATGATATTTTTCTGTCAAAAAAACAGTAAAAATATGACGACTTGAACTGTATACAAGCATAAATTTTGGATACATAAAGGCATAAATTTTAGACAAAATCATCATATAAATAAAGACAGATATGGCTGATAAAAAAAACGCATATGACTGTTAAAAAGGAACAAATTTCTGACTATGCTGTTTTAGTTTGATATGGAATTACATTTTAAACCTAATGCTAAAAAAACTGATTGAATAAAAAGTAGCTTAAACTCATATAAATATTGTGTACACACCTTGCACATATTCTATATATGATAATAGCATATTCTATATATTGTGGATAAAATATTTATGCAAACACTCCTTTTTATTAATTTCAGCCATTAACGTAATTATGAATGTCCGTGAGCTTGAGAAATACATATTGAAATTTTTAACGCAATGATATGACTTGCTAAGAACAATCGTAATAAATCAAACAGTATTTTGTATGGCTCATCAAAACAAATAGATAAATATGAAAGAAAATATACAAGTGTTATGTATAAACAAATATGCAGGAAAAAGTAAATATTTGTGTTGAATTGCGGGCTTTCTAAACAAATGTGTCTAAATGAAAAGAAAACTACATTATATAAATTAGATATAGGAAATATTATAAAAGAGAGGGGTAAAAGATATTGATTATTGACGCAGCATAAAATATTACACAATAAAAAATATAAATCCTTCGAACGCAGAAACGATGAAGCCTATAATGATAGAGGATATCTAGAGAACCGCTCTTAAAATAGTCCTTGAAATCTTACTCGTTTCTCGAGTCAGTACTTAAATTTATTTTATAAAATATTGCTGTCAATAATTTAACATTTACAGTGTCTATAAAATACTTTGACATTTAACAATTATTGTGGGTTATTAATGAACACTAAAACATGTATTCATTATCGGATGAAAATGTGGATTATATGTTGTGGAGCGTCTTAACAGCGACCGGAATAAACATTTTTCAATTTAGTAGCAAATCAGTTTTATATATACTGAATGCCGTAGTTGTTATTTTGCATATATCAGCTTTACATGTGATATGTTTGTGCATAATGCAATTCTTCAAAAATGTCCAAAAATTATTTGCAGTTCCCATTTTTCAGATTTTGTTGTCTTTTTTCTTGTGGCGTCAGTTAATGATTAAAAGAAGACAGATATATAAACTTTTGATTAAAATATACAGGCTTCGAAAATTTTTGAATATTACGAATAGCAAGTTTTCGTTGTTTATAAAGGTTGCATTAGGGATTTTAGTGTTAACTGTTTTAGGGATAACATGTGATTATATACGCTGGATGATAACAGATGATAGTTTAGCTGACTTTTTTACTTATAAATGTAAAATAGAGAATCAGTCACTTTATACAGTTTTAGTTGTCGTTGGCATAACTTCGTATTTTACATTTTATTTATTTGTTCCTGCGCTAGTTTCGTTGTCCCTCATCACCATAGAATACCGTTGTGGAGAGATATTGTCTGAGTTTCATGGACGCCTGGAGGAACTACTAGAAAAAAGAGATGGTGTAAATGCAGTTTATATAATGCGGTTGTTTTTTATGTTTTATGACATCCTAGATGAGGTCAGAGATCTTTTATCTCTTCCGTTGTTTACTCTAATCAGCTGTAATTTTACATTGCTTTTAATGGGTCTGCTGTTTTATCTTAGCCATTATGACACGGTGTATCATATCAAGATTGAAATGGCATTAATGTTCCTTGTTGGTTTTTTCTCCATACTGTCACAAGGAATATGTGGACCTTTGATTGCCGAAAAACTGAAAGATATCAAGAAAATGGCAGGTGGAGTAGTTGAAAAGAATAAGAGAGATCCGTTTATCGAAAATAATTGTCTGTATTGTTTTAAAAGAATAAGGAAGATTGACATAGTTTATTTAACTGCCTATGGAATGTTTGATATCGAACGAAATTTCCTTCTGCACTCTACAGGAGTCATGCTTACTTACAGTTTATTAATCATAAATCAAGAATTATGAAAATGAAAGACTCAAGAACCAATGAAAATAGAGCAGTACATAATATGTGAAAATTCAGAAAAGATGCTACTTCGTCTCACTCGTTGAATGATATGTATGATTTGAGTGGAAGTTAATTACCGATAAACAATGTAAAAAAAAGAAATACAGAATATGTCATATCGAATGAATATTAATTGCAATGTGACAAATAGCCATTTTTAGTTACGTGATTTATGAGACTTGAAGCTCAATACGCTATAATGGTTTTAACAATGTAATACTCAATTTTGATCGTTTTTTGTCTGTTACCAATTTTCCAAATACATTTTTCCTTTCTCGGATGTTTCTTAAATCACAGTGTTTTACCAAAATTGTTATTGGTTTATACCTAAAAGATTCTAACTATGAGAATAAATGCTCATGTGTTCCAATCAATTATAATAGCTCCACTTTCTAGAATGGATTTATCTATATTTGTCAGTTTTTTGATTAAACAAATATTTCTTGAACGTACGATAAACTTGAAGTGGCACTCGTAATAATCAAATCTATAAGATAGTCACAAAATATTGCTCAGGATTTTTAAAAATATATTATATTCCTATATGTTAAAAATAAATGACTTCTAGCATGAAATGTATATTTTTTTCTTTTTGCATTTTAGTGATTTGCTAATTAAAACATTTAGATTTTATATTTCTCGTGATTACAAACAATTCATCTCTAGTTATCTTTTACGTTCGTGAATTACTTCAGTTTAATAAAATTTTTCAGATATCTAATACGGAATTTGTTTTATGTTTAAGAAAATGCAGAAATACATTTCTCAATATAAAAGCTGCTACCTTTTAGACTTAAAACCCTATGATTCACAAAATATTTTCTTAAAGATATTGCTAAAATACAATTTTGAAGAATTATGTGATTGAGTTCTTCTTGTTGCGTGATAATTAGTGAAGTACATTGTCCACAATTTTTCTGGGTTTTAAAACAGTATGAACAAGCGGAAAATTAGAGCAATGAGCAAATTATTTTTGAGACATATAATAGTAATTAGAACAAAAGTTCAAAATAACTTTTTCAAATATCAACATATGCAAAATGGATCCTTTTTAACTATAGTGAAACTTCTTTTAAAATCAACATTTAGAATAAATTTGAAAATCTATTGAATCTGCTCTCATTATACTTTCGGATATACTAAAAGTACAAAATGAAAATTGGAATATTCATTTCTCCCTGCCGAATGATGGCCGATTGGTTAGGGTGCTGGACTTCGGTGCCGGAGTTCGTGGCTTCGAATCCAACAGTAGCATGGATGTTCGTAAGCTGTAGGTCCAGTCTCATTAGCCCTCACGTTGCAAAAAGTAGGTCGTAGCACTCTAAACCAAACCAAATCATTTGTCTCCGCCCGAGATCTGTGGCCACTCATCACTATAAAATTACGCTTGTTGTAAGATATTGGTTGTATCTAATAGACGTCTGAAGAGATTTCTAAAAATTAGATGGTAGTATTGCAGTTTACTTGGTACTGTTGCATTTCAAGCATTTTGACATGTTGGTAGTAGTGAAAAACTATTATCTCTACCCTTTTTTTTCCTCGGAAACGAAAACTGCTTTTTTCTCTACTCATGCTATAACACATAGAGAAACCACAATATGTACTTTATAACAATGTAAGAAGAACTCACTTATAATAGATACAACAAATTAATAAGAATGACAGTGTATTCGCATATTATTCACAGGATAATTCAACGACTGTATATAAAACGTTTACACATTTTTTCTTATTCCAATTTAGACTACAAACATAGCTTATCCGTAATAAACAGTCTTACACCTAATGCCTTATACATAATGTAATAACTAATGGAAAATAGATGTGTTGTATCGCAAAATGTAAAAACTCTATACAGTGTTTCGCTTTTATTCTTGAATTTATTCACATCGAAAACTAACAACAGAGAATTTATTTTATATTGGAACCACATAAAATGAAGATTGGGCAAATATTACATTCTACAGTTTTGGTAGTTATAAATCATCTCCAAAATTTTTATCACCAAAATCCGATAAAAATTCAGTAAATATCTACTATAATTTAGCGAACAAACTAAACTGGAATTTGTAAATATCCACATATTTTCGTTTTCCTTTAATATGAAAATTTAACAAAGGAAAACTAGTTTCTAATGCTTAGGACAATTTAGTTTCGATAACTGTACTGTACTAGATTTTTAAAGATTCACCAACATCATCCCTGTAAACATGACTTACCCTACGAGAACTAAAAGGAAAGAGCCCAAAATTGTGCAAGCAAGGAATTACTGGAAGAAATGAAAGCACCATTTTGTCACCTAATGAATAATGGATGAGTTGTATTGCAAAATGTAAAAACTCTTTAAAAGTGTTTTGCTTTTTTATCTTGAATTTATTCACTTCGAAAACTAACAACAGATAATTTATTTTATATTGGAAACACATAAAATGGAGATCGTGTAAATCTTCATTGTACAGTTTTAGTAGTTGTAAATCATCTTCAAAATTTTTATTACCGAAATCCTATAAAAAATTTTTAGAAACACTCTATTATAATTTAGCAAACAAATTTAACTGGAATTTGTAAATATCCAGATATATTTTAGTATTCCTTTACCAGGAAAATTTAACAAAGGAAAACTAGTTTCTAATCCCTAGGACAGTTTCGTTTCGATTACTGTACTGTTCTAGATTTTTAAAGATTCACCACCATCATCCTTGTAAACATGACTTACCCTACGAGAACTAAAAGGAAAAAGCCCAAAATTGTGCAAGCGAGGAATTACTGGAAGAAATGATAACACCATTTAGAAACCTAATGGAATATGGATGAGTTGTATTGCAAAATATAAAAACTCTTTAAAAGTGTTTTGCGTTTTTTATTCACGTTGAAAACTAACAACAGAGAATTTATTTTATATTGGAACCACATAAAATGGAGATCTTGTAAATCTTACATTCTACAGTTTAGGTAGTTATAATTCATCTCCAAAATTTTATTATCAAAATTCGATAAAAACTTCAGAAAAATTCTATTTATATTTAGGAACAAAATAAACTTTAATTTAGAAATATCCAGCTATATATTCATTTTCCTTTACCATGAAAATTCAACGGAGGAAAACAAGTTTCTAATACGTAAGATAGTTTAGATTCGATTACTGCTCTGTACTAGATTTTTAAAGATTCACCACTTTCACTACTGTAGGAATAACTTACCCTACGAGAACTCAACGGTGAAAACGAAAATTGTGCAAGCGAGGCATTATTGGA
Organism: Pardosa pseudoannulata; assembly: GCA_032207245.1. NCBI lineage: Eukaryota > Metazoa > Arthropoda > Arachnida > Araneae > Lycosidae > Pardosa > Pardosa pseudoannulata. Next base: position 27,101 of record JAGEOH010000206.1, on the reverse strand, counting down.
AGCTCCGGAAGGGCCATTTTCCCTATAATGTGTCACAAATATTTTCTTATCTTGTATCTTATTTTGTAATTGTATCTAGTTAGAAGTGCTGTGAGGAACAACAGGCGGCTTGATGAAATACATTCGTGTTCCTTCAATTCCTTTCTCAACACTCCCACCCTTCTACATACTATTATGCTTTTGTTACTAATATCAGTTGTGCATGAGTATTGTATCTTAAATCCTCAGTATTCTAAATTCGCATACACAATTCTATTGTTTTGAGACATTTATGATCCAAAATTAGAGATTTCGATGCCGCGATTCGAGGAATATTTCTCCGAGTTTTAAGATTCTAAAGATTTATTTTTCAAGGTTCATATCCTTCATGTGCTCAAATCCTATTTTTATGGATTTGAGCTTCTGAACATTATCAACATTTTATCAAAAATAGTTTTCTTTGTCCCTTTTTTTCGATGTCTAGAACTGAACACTCAGTTTGTAAAAGATACCTTGAACACAGGAGAGTACGGCAATAAAATTATAATGATATTCTAAACCTCACAGAATTGAAACATCGGTTAATTTTATAAAAAAACACTCCCGACATTAAACCTCCTTCAAATTTGCAGTTACAGAACGAGTTTGCAAAGAAACTTTAAAGCAATATTTTCAAGAATATTCCTCTCATCAATGTCAATATAAAATGATATGCTTTTAATTATTTTTCTCACAACAATCGCTTTTCTGAATATATGCTACTTTACTTGAAATAAGTCTTAAGAGAATATTCTAAATAAGGAACCAACTTTTGTTATTCTTGTTTCACATAAACGTCCATATCAGTTCTTTAAAAAATTTATAGAATGAAAAATGTCATTTTCTATATACAATAATACAAACAGCAGTTTACCGCATAAAAGAAAATTTATCCTTCACTTCCTACGTTGTATGTTAACTACTCCTTTAAAAAATTATGAAAGAAATTAGATCTTAAGAAATGTGTGAATTAATTATATCAATCAATTAGATCAATAACCGTATTGTTGAATGATTTTCATAGTAAATGTAGAACACAAACTGTAAATTGTATTTCATATAATGATCGTTATCCCACTGTTGTATAAAGGTAAATTGAAATGGTAACTAAAACCTGTTCTTTTACCTTTCTAAGCGTAGAATATGAAATTTGTTGAAAATGTATATACAATAGATGACTTCCTTTGTTATCTTGTACTGTGTTAAAAAAATCAATTTTTCTAATCACAAGAAAATAAACACCTAAAATGATCTATATTGATAAGAATATTATTGCGCATGGTTGAAAAAATTTATTAAAGCAACGAGTCTGTTTCAAACTCATTCTAAAGGCAAAAGTTTCGTTTCCTAAAACTATAAATTTACTCTCTATCAAATGTTAGTTTCTATGCATTTAGAGTTTTTAGAGTTCAGGTTGTGCATTTAGAAATTTTGTTAAAAAAGGAAAAAAAATTAATGAATTGTTACCCAGAGTGTAATTTACAATATTTTAATTACAGAAAGAAAAAAAACATCCTTCTGCATTTGACTGAAACGTGTTTAAAGACTACAAAAAAATTATTCTTCAATATATAATGTCGATACCAATTCTAATAAGTACTAGTATTCAACATACGTTGTAAGTTAAGCATAGAAGGGAATACGCTGTACTTTATACAAACTTTTATATCCCTACAGTGCTTTTTCTTTGATAAGAAGTTCAAAAACAGTAAAAAAAAAGAACAGTGAAAGAAAATACAATAAAATGGAAGACAATACTTTGTGGAATGCAATGTCTTTAATCGGGATTACTGGCAGCAAACATGTTTCCATGAAGTTAAAATGCATTTCATGGTTTGGAGCTATCATCATGAGTTTAAGTGCGTTGCATTTAGTGTCTTTAAAAATTTTACGCTTTTATGTATTTTCATACGGTCAACACAGTGAAGCTAGGAAAATATTTGGTGCTTTTATATCCTTCTTCTTCATTACCATTTTCACTTGGATTTCGTTGTTTCGTAAAATATATCCCATTTGGCAACTTCTAGAACATGCCTCTAGATATCGATGTATTTTACGTGTTCCACCCGACCGCAGTACCACTGTTATTAACGTCATAATTGTACTCAACTTTGTTCTGATATTCGTGCTCACAGCAGTAAACGTAATATATTTAAATATGTACAGTTCTAACAGTAAATGTGTATGGTGTTTTGGATATCAAATTACAAACACTGTAACTTTGAATATCCTCATTATAACTGAAAACTTTTCTTCATTTTTCTTTCCTTCACACACACCCATCCTTATAACTTTGGTAGTCTGCCATGTCCAGTATCATTTTAGTACAATACTCACCACTTTCAACCAAAGATTAGAGAATGTAGCTATAATGGAAGACAGAAATGGTTACCTCAAATTATTGTCATGCTATTTACATATAATAGAAACTGTGCGGAAATTAATAAGTGTGTTTTCTTCAATTTTATGTATGAATTTGCTGTGTAATTTCGCAGAGGTGTTTATTTTTTTGTCATGCTCATTGATGTTTCCTGATCTGTTATTTACATCAAGAATGGTCTTAACTGTCTATGGCTTCGAAGGTTGCTGTATGTTCATCGCACATGTGTTATGCATCTCTCTCATACCAAGTCACTTAAGAGACATTCGGGTAACATGTGGTAGATTAATTGAAAAACACAGACCATACCTTCTGAAATATACAAAAATTCTGTCTTTCTTGGAAAGAATCGAAAAGAAAGAAATAATATTTATGACAGCTGGAGGCATGAATAACATAGAAAAAAAATCTACTTTTCGCTGCATTTGGATGTCTACTTACGCATGGATTGCTAATAATTAATTTGAAATAAATGCGAAATTTGTTTTCAATGGTTTGTGCAGTATGATAGCAAAATTGTAACTTTATTTTCATTTCTGTAAGTTTTTGATTTAAGTTTTATTTTTATCTATTTTTTAAACACTACATGTACAAGAGAAAGTGAAGTAATAAAATGAAGTGAGTGAAACCAAAAAATATGTATTGTTTTATCAAAATATCTATTCTTGCTATTAACGTCACGGACTAATATAACGGTGGTCAAATGCGGCTCGTGTTCATTTAAGTACGACTCTCATTTTTATTTTGTAAATCGATTTTTAAGATATTATTAAAGATAGTTCATTAATTTGTGAAAGGATAATTAATGGAAACGTGGCTGAGGAATGAAAATTAGAAGAAATGAAAGAAGCTTTGAAAATATGGGACAAATCTAAGATATAAGATTTAAGATAAAGAATTCATAATATTCTATTAGATAATATAAGTTTTCCCAGTTTAAAAAATTTACCTACCTTCTAATTTATATTTAACTTATTTGTATTAATATTTCTACTCCTTGTAAAATCAAAATATCGTTCACTAATTATCATCGTTCAAAACTACTGCAAATTGCTTTAAAAAAGTTTTTCACCAAATTTTCAACGTTTCGCTAAAGATCTTAGTTAACTATTTTACACTATATTCATATAGTATTTTTATTATATTCTAACTTTCTCAATATAGTTTTAAAACAATTTTTTGTAACATTCTGGCTTTTATTATGGTATATTTTTTGTGAATTTTATATAAGACTTTAAACTTTGCTCACCATTTTAATTAAATTTAAACTGAATTTATGTATTTATTACCATATAATATTATATTGCATGCTACGTGGTGTCACTCTTTATAAGGTACATAAAACTGAAATACGTATACACCGCTAGACTCGTATCTCATTGTCTTTTGTAGAGCACATCTTACAGTGTATAACTTTTGTAGAAAACAAAATATTTGCATTATGTTTCATATTCTATTTACAAATCATGAAAGTGAAAATAGGATTTTTGTTCAATTTTATTTATGCTTTTTCTCTGTAATTTTTCTGAAATACTAGTAATTTTCGATGTGCACGAATTTTTAGATGAAATTGTTTCTAACAATTTTGTATAATTATCCGTGTCTGTAAAATGGGGTTTTACGATGGAATTTATAATTTATTTAAAATCTTTTATAATTTATAATTTATTTAAAATAATAGTTCATAATTTATAATTATTTAATTTATAATTTATTAAAAAATTATTTTACAAATTTTGGATTTGCTTCTTTAAAACAGGACAACGGCTATCGGGTCGTTTAGTATTTTTATAAATTTTCTATTACTTTTTTCCATTTCCCTTATCTGTTTTCTATATGCTTTACATGTTTTCATTTATTTTATATACGATTTCAAATTAATTTTGTGACTTTTATAGTTTCTTTTTTACTACACAATGTCAGGATATACAAAATTTATTTTTTATGTGTTTCTTTAAGTTTATTGTTCATTTTAATAATGCATTCTCTTATAGAATTCAATACATGTGTTACAAACATTTTTCAGTTGATTTTAATTATTAGTGGTAAATGTCATTAAAGAAAATAACGCAATTTATAGATTTATAAATATTATTTCTTTCACGCACTTTTCTTTCACGTTTTTAAAGTGTACAAACTTTGTATTTAACAGTTAATTTACTTTTTTCAAACATAATCACTTACATAATTCGATTTTGAAAAACCATTGTGTGATTTCGTCGTATTTTTGTTGTGACTTTTACTCCTTTTTACATACTAAGAGACTTTTACTACCTTAGTAGTATAAACTATTAGTTTAATTTATATGAAATTTAGTTTAACCAAGAATCAATTGTAATGAGAATTTACTATTTATTTCTTTCGTAAAATATGTAGCATTATTGCAATCAATTGGGAAGGAAGCACAGGAGAATTAAAAAATTATTTACTTGATAAACTTTCAAAAAATAATGATTACTTTTCGATATTATAGTTTGGCTTCGTTTAATTTGAAGCTCTAAGGTCTACTTTCTACACAAGGACTAATAAAATTGGAAACTACTGTGTAAAAACATTTCTGACTGGTTACGGACATCCATGCTAATAGTGATATTTGAAATCCGATAATAAATAACAATACCCTTCGCATTTAGTCAACTTTGGTTTTCTAAAATAATACTCTTAAGATTGCTGAGTTTTAAAAAATGTATCATCGAAGAAACTTTATAAAACTACTTTAAAACTGTATAAAACTGTAGAAACCTTTTGTTTTTTACTGTCTTTCTTCAGCTTAATAATTCATTATATTTCAAACATAATCACTTACAAAATTAGGTAGTGAGAATGAAATATAAATTTTCTGTCATATTTTTGCTGAGTCTTTACACCTTTTTTGAGTACCTTAAGACGCATTATAGTATGTTACTAATCTAAACTACTAATTTAACCTATTAGAAATTTAGTTAAATAAAAAATGCAAAATATAATGAGAATTTACTATTTATTTCTTTTGGAAAATATATAACATTATTGTAGTGTATTATCAAGAAAGCACAAGAGAGATAAAGATTTATTTAATCCATAAACTCCATAAAACTAAAATATAAATATATGAATCATTGGGTAGTTAGTTTGCTTTTCGATTTTCTAGTATGGCTTCTTTTAATTTGAGGTTGTACGATCTACATTCTTGCTACACGAGGGCAAATAATATTGGGAACTACTAAGTAAATTTTATTCTGACCAGTTACAAACATACATGCTGATAGTGTTATTTGAAATCCGATAAAAAATAACAACACCCTCATTCAGTCAACTTTGATTTTTTTAAAAATCAAAGATATGTATCATCTGAAGAAACTTTAGAAAACTATTTTAGTACTGTATAAAACTGTAAAAACTTTTTGGTTTTGTATTTTCTTTCTGCAGTTTAATAATTCTATATATTTCAAATATAGTAACTTACAAAATTCGATTGTGAAAATAAAAAATATATTTTTGTGTTTCTGTCGTATTTTTTAAGTCTTTACTCCTTTTTAAGTACTAATAAGCATTTTAGTGTCTTACTAGTCTAAACTACTAGTTTAACTTATTAGAAATTTAGTTAAATAAAAAATTCAACTGTAATGAGAATTTACCATCTATTCCTTTTGCAAAATATGTAACATTATTGTAGTGTATTATGAAGACATTACAGGAGAGATAAAGGATTTTTCAATCCATATACTTCATAAAATTAAAATATAAATACATTAATCACTGAGTATTTTGTTTGCTTTTCAATATTCTAGTTTGAATTCGCTTCATTTAAAGCTCTACGGTTTACATTCTTACTACACGAGAACTAATGAAATCGGAAACTACTGTGTAAAAATAATTCTGACCAGTTGCGAACATCCATGCTAATAGTGTTATTTGAAATCAAGAAGATAAAGAACAACTCCATTTCTATTCAGTCAACATCCATTTTCTAAAAAAAAATACTCTGAAGATTGTTGAGTTTTAAAAAATGTATCATCTGAAGAAACTTTATAAAACCACTTTAGTACTGTATAATACTATACAAACTACTTTGTTTTTTACTGTCTTTCTTCAGTTTAATAATTCATTATATTTCAAATATAATCACTTACAAAATTAGGTTGTGAGAATGAAATATAAATTTTCTGTCATATTTTTGCTGAGTCTTTTTTTGAGTACCTTAAGACGCATTATAGTGTGTTACTAATCTAAACTAATTTAACCTATTAGAAATTTAGTTAAATAAAAAATGCAAAATATAATGAGAATTTACTATTTATTTCTTTTGGAAAATATATAACATTGTTGTAGTGTATTATCTTGGAGAGAGAATGGTCTCAGCTTCATAATATTCTCAGCTGCAAAGACCTCCTCCTCGAAGAAAGCATAAAGGGAAGAGACACTTTTTCATACATAAGAGAAACAAAAAATATCCAGAAACTAACTGTTGCTGAAATAAAGAGACGGTATGTACAGATAAAGGGTTTTAAACTGGCAGGAATTGGAGGAATTTAGACCACAGAACCCCACATTCAAAGCTGTGAAAATTGACTAAACGTCTAGATAATATACCAGTCAGTAAAGCAGATACCAACAATACCACGGGGAATGACGGTACCGGTAAATGACTAAGAGGCAGGTGAGGCTTTGGATCAACATTATGCAAGGGAAAAAAAGTGATTTTCGACAGATCGGACAAAAGGCGGTCCTAAATTATAAGAAAACTTGAGAAAACCTGCCGGGATGTCAAGGATGAGAACCCTTTATTTGAGGATGATTTCACAGCAGATGAACTGTAATACGCTCTTCCATACCAATATCTGACTAAGTCTCCTGTCCAGCATGGAATTCAGGATCAATTCCTAAATCATTTGCGTATTCTAGGCAAAAATAGGCTCCTCCATCTCTTCAATTTTTTTGGTCAACTGGGAAACTGCCAGAGCAGTGGAAATCGAACACAGTCATCGCCATTCGTAAACCCAACAAGAAGCCAGTTCTGTTGATAGTTACCGTTCAATCTCTCTCACTTTTATTATGTGTAAACTAATAGAAAGCATAATATTGAGAGGAGTAACACACTACCTTCTATCAAATGACTTAATTTCTCTGAGCAATATGAGTTAAAGAAGAGAAAATGGTACTATGAACCAGATATCGTTCTTCTGTCAGAATGTTAGAGATGCCCAAAACTTCAGGCCAAGAAAGCATACTTTGGAGATTTGTCTTTACCTAACAAATTCATTTGACAAGGTTTGGAAGTATAGATTAATAAATAAATATTATAAAGAGTTTTATATTAGAGGTAGAGTACTTTCGTGGATCTCAAATTTTCTGAACATGTATACTCAAACATGCTCTCTGTATGGTGTCTTCCACCGCTTCACCACTGGTATCACGCCAGTGGTCTTGGTTTGTCGATTTCTAGCAGTAGCTCTTCAATCGGCCTTGGCGAAATTTAGAAATGGCGACTTTAAACGTCTGAGGATCTTGAATGGGGATTGAATTTACTCTCCTTGTTCCTGTCCCCTCTCTGCCAGTCCTGCTCACTTATTTGCCTTGGCGCCTCCTCGAGGCAGCTGTGGGATGAAGAAAATGTGATCTATGAGTATCTGACCCGTAGAGGCCTTTTCGTCCTACACCAGGGGTATAAGTAACAACAACACAGGCTTTAAAGAAATACCTGAAATAGCAATAAACACTGAATTTTAAATCTTCTCTTTGTACATGATAGATACCATGATATTACGTAGTGATGATGCATTCATTAGTTTGATATTTCTTTCTGTAATCTATTTCCAAACAGTTCTTAGCCCAAAATAAGTCGATTTCTTCAAGGGATGAATGCATTTGGGGAAATAGTGTGTATATCATTACTAAATTTATAAAAAGAGATCATTTCTACATTAAAATAATAATATATAAGTTTTTAATATGTCATGGTAATGCACATATTCTTTGCTCACATTTCCATTGTAATCATTTTTGATTTATAATTAATAAACCGTAAGTAAGTACTGCTCCAAAAACATTCAAAATGAAATTCCGTTGAATATCAAACATTCCATAGCCAGTTAAACACACAATGTCACTCTTCTCAAATTTCTCGAAATAATACAGACAAAAATTGTCGACAAATGGATTCCTCTTATTCATTTCTACAATTTTACGAGTCAATTTCTTGATTTCTGCAAGGATTTCGGGAATAAGAGGGTCCCATATTCCTAATGAAAGAATGGAGAAACAACGAGCAAGCAACATAAATGTCATTTCAATGTTTGTTTCATACGATCGGTTCTCAAAAACAAGATAAATTAACAAACCCGTTAACAGCATGAGGAAGTTGCAGATGATGAGTAGAAGCAACGGAATAGAAAAAAAGTTTTTTCACTTCTTCTAACATGTCATAAACTTTAAAAAATAATTTTATGACGTAAACTGCATCCTTCCGATCTCTTTTATCTAAAAGTTTCTTCATGCATCCACTAATATTATTTAATATGTCAGCACATCGTTATTCTATTGTGCTCAGGGAAAGTACAACTAAGAGAGGAATCCATAAAAGGAGTGTAAAGTATGATAATGGGCCAAAAACGAATAAAAAGTTTCGGAGCGACTGATTCTTTATATTACAATCATAGGTCCAAAACTTTTGAAACTTACTATCTGTTGTTATTAACGTGAAGGTTTCTGCACTGATTTCTGCTAAGACAATTAACACTGTAGTAACTAAAGCTATATTTATAAATAGCGAGAATTTGCCATTTGGAATATTCAACAGCTTTCGTGGACCGTATATTTGAACCAAAATACTATAAATATGTTTCCTTTTCAAACGCAATTGACAAGAAAGATGCCAAAGTCTGATGAAAGAAGGATGCATTTAATTTATTTCCAACTTTTACTAAATGTATCAAACTCAAAGAAGAAATATGTATGATTGATATATGCAAGAAAACAACCATGACAAGTGAGATACATGATATTGTTTTGCTTGTGGATTTTAAAATGTTTGTTCCACATATCGTGAGGACATTTCACAGTTTTTTATTCAAATTTATTTCATCTGGAAAAGAATACATGTTTACGTGCTATAGGTATTCTACTATCCTATATTATATATATTATAGGTATTCTACAAGTCTTTAGGTATTTTAAGGTCTCTATGAGCAACTTGTTTTTCAACAGCAATATTATAAATTTCAGTCTTCTTAATGACTGATTCACAGTTCATACATATTATAACATAGTTTTCTACATTTTGCATGCATCATGTTCAATAATTTTTTTCTCTCTTTCCTTTGAATTACAGATGCCAATTTACGCAATATATTTTTTTAATTTTTCATTTTAACTCATTTAGATAATTTGAGATCATCCAGAGTTTTATACAAATATATTTTTCAAGCATCTTTGTTGAGATTTAAAATTATTTTAATTTACATGCTCCTGTTTTGAGAAGGCCTCGAATAAATAAACACTATTTTGTTTAGCAGTTTAGTTGATGAGATTTTCATACTGCATCAAAGAATGTTATTTCTTGTAAAATGGTAAAAAGATTTAAAATTACGTTACAAATGAAATTCATAAATTATATTAATAATTAATAAATAATCAAATTAATAGTATGAATCAAATTTATCAAGTACTCCATGTATCAAATAAGTAATAATCAAATGTATAATTAATAATAATATCAAATCTATAATTAATGATATAATTAATAATAACTGAGTTGATTAATAAATATTTTTCACAACATAATAGATTTTTCCTATCCCTTGTCATCCGGTTTCCTAAACAATCGTCTGAAATTCCCTATTAAGGGATATCAGGAGTTTGAAAATGAAAAATTAAAAAAATTTTGGTAATGGCTTACTTTTTTGATTTTATTCTTAAAATCATTAAAACAATTGAAATTTTTCTTCGGATTCAAACATATCTTTTATAACACATCCATAGTTTAATTTTATAGAGCAGAGGTTGTCAGTCTGGAGCAGTTTTAAAGTTAGAAATTCACAGCAGAGAACTAATATATTGCAGTAATATAGTAATTAGAATACATGTACTGTATTTAGTACTGTATTTAGGAAATATAGCGAAAGATTAGTATTAATGATAAAGAAAACTCCATTATTTAATCTTGTCAGACATTTTTTTCTGCAGCTTATTTCTTATTGCACATAATACAATAAAGAGAAAATATAAATACATAAATATATATATATATATGTATATGTATGTATGTATATATATATATATATATATATATATATATATATATATATATATATATATATATATATATATATATATATATATATATATATATATATATATATATATATAAATATATATAAATATATATTTATATATAAACAAATTTCAGGCTTAATTCAGGGCAAAATATAGATCCGTAATTTGTTATTTTAAAAATATAACCCTATCACACTTGTTACAATTCCTCGTTGGTTTATTGGAACAGAAATTCAGTTAACAAAATGAGACTGTTCTGATAGGCACAATGAAGTTGTATCTCGTTGAATGTCAGATAGTTGCCAACTGAAAATAGATGAAACTGCAACTGATGAAAGAATTAAGTAAAAAACAAATTTTGTGTTCAATAAGTATTTTTCCCATCATTCTGAAAATTTGAGGAATCTTCTATACGTTTCCAGAAACGAGAAGTCAGAGAATCCAGACTGTGATTGATTCTGTGTTATTCGGTTTTGCCTTTTGAGCTGTTGATATCGTCGACTGGTAGACGAAAATCAATTTTTATGTTTGCTAAATTTGCACACATGTATGAGATATCATAGACTGGCAGTTTTGTTACGGATGATATATAATAAATTTTACCATAAATGCACAACACAAGCTTCAAAATAAGTATTTTTTCTATTTCGATTCATTGTTACATACACTTATTTATTTCTATGCAAATCGGAACACAGAATTGTATGACAGACGATGGAAAAGACTATCAATTATGTGCATGTTTCAGATTGTCTATTCTGGAAATAAAAAAATAAAGATTTGATTGTATCTTTCTATTCAATTAAGTTTAAATGATTCATATTTAGGTGGTATAACAACAATTGTAACATGCAAATCCCAGTTTATGTTATTTTTTAGAATGCATTAAAGAAAATGGCTATTCATTTAATTAATAGATTAAGATAAATGAAAAAACTGTTATCCTTCTGTTGTAATCCTGCATATTACAATTTTTAGAAAATGGTTTTCTTTCAAAGGAAAAAGAGAATTTTGTGATAAATTATACTTAATGCTATATACCTAATATTTGGAATGTTACAGAAGCTATGACGTATTTAATTACCTTTCTTGTAGAAAACTAACACGATGTATTTTTTTATGAAACTATTTAGAAAATGTCTCTAACGTGGGATCATTTTCCTGTTACTAATTACACATTAACTTATTAAATCATAGCGGGCCTTTTTACTGGCAGTTTCAAAATAGAGTATAGCAACAGCAGCTACGTGGGTACATGACAATGGGTCTACGATCTCGCTATAATCAAACAGGTGATCAGTCACAGCAGCCATGTGGGTTACTGACAAGTGCTTCTGTAATCTAGCACACTGTTCAAAGAGAGCTTCGAGAAATGGATCAATCACTTCAGGGTTTTTTTTTTAATATAATATTGTTTGTGGACGCTGCTTAGACTTACGTTCAAAGTAACTATTTCATAGAAAGTAATAATAGTTTGTAAAACTATAAGAAATGGAATTTAGAAACTAATATATTGAATACAGATAACCTTTTTATATAATTAGTTGTTTCACTTGAGCAGCGATAAATGTAGTTTATACTCGATTTTTCGTTACACAACTTAGCACAAGAGGTCATATTATAAATTTTTTTGTCCATTTTATTCTACTTTATCATTGCCAAATTTCTTATTTACAAACATAGTGTTTTATCTTTCAGTAATTGGAATATTGATTTTTAATACACAATAGAAAACAATACCAATTACCCGTTGAATGTATATATTAAACAAATTTTATTTTCCACAAATAAAATGGATAAAGAATATCTATGATCTACCTTTTTATTCTGTTCTTAAAATTTCTAAGATATTCTTTTTAGGTGAAACTTCGGCAGTTGTAGGGAATGAAAATTACAGTTCGTGCTTCGTGTTTATTTCATAAACATTATGAATAATTTAATCTGTAATCAAATTGATAGGTATAAATAATTGAAAAATATGCTTAGATCCATTTTCTGTTATATTTTTGATTAATTAGTGTAAAGGCAAACTAAGTAAGTTGAAAAACAAATTTTCTGATGATGGCACTATTTTACCTTATTTTGAAAATTTCTATGATAATTACATCAATATACATTTAATTGTTTATGCATATTGTTAGTATAAATAATTACATCTTCAGGGGATAAATGTCTTTGGAAATATTCTGTTGTATAAATTATTTTGTGTGCTGCATAACTATATTAAAAAAGTTGTTGTGTACACTACATGACTTCCTCGCACGCCTATTATGTCATACATTTTTATATTGTAAAATGTGACATAAGAATTAACATTCGCACATTGTCTTGAAAATTAAAAAAAAGTTTTCGTTTCAAAAGGTAACCATGTTGTAAGTAGACCTCACATAGAGTCCTCTTGTGGAGATCCGTAGCATTAATATATTTGTTACCTTTTGACATTTCGTTATACAGATATTTTGTTCTAAACCAAAATAATATTTTTATAGCCTAAAACTAATCTCGATTAGAATATTATTATTTTTAGAAGGTTAATACTGATAATATTTGCACAATGAGATTATATGTGGTTGAATTTCAGATAGTTGCCAACTGTATACCTCGACTAATTGTTGAATAAACAACAAATCATTTGAGAAGTGAGTAAACAGCCAGTCTTATATGCAATAAAAATTCTTCCAATAATTATGGAAAAGTGTGGAATCTTCTAATTATTTCTGTAAATGAGAAGACAATGAGGATTAGCCTCTGTCTGTCGCTGTTTTGTCCGTTGTTGCCTACGGATGTAAATTTGTTTTGTTGACTGGAGGGCAAGACACTGAAATACTAAATGTCAACAGCAATTTTACTTAATCAATTTTCTCCCCTTATCGGTGATAAATGGTTTATATTCAATTTTCTGTTACATACGAAAAACGCAAATAGTTCCATTTTTCAAATATCTTATCCCTCTTTTTTCGGACTGAGTATTGAGTCAACAGCAATTAACGGAAGAAGTGAGTAAACGACCAGTTTTATATACAATAAAAATTTTACAATATCTGTGGAAAAGTTTGGAAGCTTCTAATTTTTTCTAAAAGAAAAATGTAAATTAATATTTGCTTAAATCTACCATTGAAATTTAACACGATTTAAGAATAAGGTGAAAAAATAATTAAATGTAAAAACATCTTTTTGTCTACCGTATATCGATTCTGTTATGGCTTTAAAAATACAATATATTTAATAGTCAATTTATCATTGGTACGGCCTCGTGAATTTTGATGTATTTTTTTCAAAAGTGTTTTCTGATTTTAAAAATTGAATTCCACTAACCAAACAAAACAATATAAGACATTTTGAAAAAACGAGTAATAAAATGCCATATTCACAAATTTTAATTGTTTATCTGTATAAAAAATAAAGTAACAGTATCTGAAACAAGAAAATTACCGACTATTGTACAGAAAACAGCTTTTATTGCATCACGAGACTTTAGATACAAAACAAAACAAAACACTCCTTTATTATGTACTGAGACATTACTTGGACGTAGAGATATTAAAGATAAACCATTGTAACAAATATGAATATTTCTATAAATTTGCACAATACAGAAGTAGTAATTACAAGAAAAGAAAATGGAGTAATTCAGCAAATAAAAATTAACACAGCTTATTTAAGCACCCGATATTGAAATAATATAATAATTTTATAAATATGTATAGAAGTACTACATAAATGTTTAAACTTTTTATACCCATGAAATAATCAGTGAAATGATTAGTTATGAGTAAACTTCATATTTCATTCATTTTTTTTAGAGTAAATGAAACCAAACAGATATTTCAGGCTAGTTTTTATTAATCAAAATTTTAACCCATTGCCTTAAAAAAATCAAGAGGAAAAATATGTTCACTGTTCTAAAAAATATAACTCAAAAATGTCCTCCAGATCCTTCCTAAAAAGAAATGAAAACATTGTCATTTTCATAAATCTCTTGCCGAACGATGGCCGATTGGTTAGGGTGCTGGCCTTCGGTACCGGAGTTCGTGGGTTCGAATCCCACAGTGGCATGGATGTTCGTAGCCGTTCGGAATCGGCTTTAAGCTGTAGGTCCCAGTCTCATTAGCCCTCGTGTTGTAAAAAGTAGACCGTAGCACTCCAAACCAAACCAAACCATAAATCTATTGTTAAAAGAATAAAAGGCTTAAAGTAATATCTGAAACAACAACAGTTAATTTTAAATGTCCTCTCTTACACGACAGTTACCGTAATATCAAATATTACTTAGAGATGATGCATTAATTAGTTTGATTTACCTTTCCGTAATCTATATCCAAACAAATATGAGCCTAGTTAAGTCGGTTTCATCAAGTAATGAATAGAGTTGACATTCTGAAACTGAAGCATCAACTAAAAAGGTATATCATTACTAATATTATAGAAGATGTCTTTTCTATAATAAATAGTAATATAGAAGTTATTAACATGTCATTGTAGTACACTTATTCTTAGTTGAAATTTCCTTTGTAATCATTTTTGATTTACTATTAATAAACCGTAAGAAGTTATTAAACGCGTTTAGAATGAAATTTCGTTGATATCAAACATTCCATAACCAGTTAAACAGACAATGTCACTCTTCTATTTTCTTGAAATAATAGGCAATACTTATCGACAAATGGATTCTCTTATTCTTTTCTACAATTTTACCAGCCATTTTCTTGATTTCTGCAAGCATTTCGGGAATAAGAGGGCCCCATATTCCTTGTGAAATAATGGAGAAACAACCAACAAGGAACATAAATATCATTTCAATGTTTGTTACATACGACCGGTTATCAAGCACAAGATAAAGCAACAAACCCGTTAATAGCATTAGAAAGTTCCAGATCATGAGTAGAAGCAAAGGAAAAGATAAAAGTTCTTTTACTTTTTCTAACATGTCATAAACTTTAAAAAATAACTTTATTACGTGAACTGCATCCTTCCGATCTCTTTTTTCTAAAAGTTTTTGCAGGGATCCACTAACAGCAATTAATATATCCCCACAACGGTATTCTATTGTGCTCAGGGAAAGTGCAACTAAGAGTGGAATCAATAAAACTAATGTAAAGTATGATAATGGGCCAAAAACGAATAAAAAGGTTTGGAGTGACTGATTCTTTATATTACAATAATAGGTCCAAAACTTTTGAAACTTATTATCTGTTGTTATTAACGTGAAGGTTTCTGCACTGATTTCTGCTAAGACAATTAACACTGTAGTAACTAAAGCTATATTTATAAATAGCGAGAATTTGCCATTTGGAATATTCAAAAGCCTTCGTGGACCATATATTGGAACCAAAATACTATAAATGTGTTCCCTTTTCATACGCAAATGACGCCATAAGAAGAAAGATACCAAATTCTGAAGAAAGAAAGATGCATGTATTTTGTTTCCATCTTTTACTAAATGTATCATATTCAAACAAGTAATATGTAAGATTGATATATGCAAGAAAACAACGATGAATCTTGAGATGTATGAAATTGTTTTGCTTGTTGATTTGAAAATGTTTATCCCACACATCGTGAGCACATTCCATAATTTTTTATCCAAATTTATATCATCTGGAAAAGAATACATGTTTACGTGTTATACTATACCACTATCGCTTCAATTCGTTAGGTAATTTAAGGTTTCTATGAGCAAAGTGTTATCAGAAAACTATTAAAAGTTTTAGTTTTCTTAATTTTTGAGTCAATGTTCTTGGTTGCATGACATTATTTTCTGCATTTTGCATACATCTTCTATTTTTATGTCCAATAAATTTTTTTCTCTGTTTCCTTCGATTTCCAGATGCTAATTTACGCAATTTTATTTTTTATTTTCATTTAAACACATTTATAGTATTTGAGATGATCCGGAGTTTTATACAAATATATCTTTCAAGCAACACGATAATTTTTGCCAAGATTTTAAAATATTTTAATTTATATGCGCCTAATTTTAGAAGACTGCCAATAAGGAAACACTACTTTTGTAGCATTTTAGTTTCTGTGAGATTCATACTGCATCTAAGAATTTAATTTTCCACTAAATGGTGAAAGAGATTTTAAATTATGTTATGGATGAAAGTAATAAATAATATTAATAATAAATAATACTAATAATTAAGTTTTTTTCAATGGCTTACTTTTTACACTTATTTCTTAAAATAACTAAAGCACCTAAAATGTTTCTTTTCATTGAAAAATATCGTCTACAACACATTTATAGTCTAATTTTATAGTGTAGTAGTTCTCAAAGTGGTTCTCAGTCCTTGAGTAGCTTTGAAGTTTGGAATTCACCGCAGAGAGTTAATATCTCGCACAATGTACTGCAGTTAGAAAAATTTCTTCTACAACACAAATATAGTCTAATTTCACAGTGCAGAAGTTCTCAATCTGGTTCTTAGACTTTCAGCAGCTTTGAAGTCGTAAATTCACCGCAGAGATTTCATATCTCGCAGCAATGTACTGCAGTTAGAAAAAAATCTTCTACAGCACATTTATAGTCTAATTATATAGTGCAGATGTTCTCAACTGGTTCTCAGTCCTAGAGCAGCTTTGAAGTTGGAAATGCACCGCAGAGAACTAATATCTAGCAGAAATTTACTACATTTAGAAAAATGATGAACAATTAGTATTAACGTTAAAGAAAGCTATGTTATTTAATCCTGTCGGACATTAGATTTCACTGTTTAATTGTATTTTCTGCATCAATTTCACATTGCAGATAATATACTAATGAAAAATAAAATATATTATAAATATATATACTTTTATATTTATAAATTTCAAATTCAATTCAGAGTAAGAACTTAGATTTGTAACTTATTTTTTATTAATATGACCTTATCACACTTGTTAGAAATTCCTCGTTGGTTTGTGAAACAGAAATTCAGTGAGTAGGATGACGCAGTTTTGATACGGACAATGAAATTATATCTGGTTGAATTTCAGATAGCTAAAAACTGAAAATAGATTAAATAACAATTGTTGATAGAACTGAGTTAATGACAAATTTTACATGCAATAAACATTTTCCTCATAAATCTAGAAAGGCGTAGAAGCTTCTATATGTTTCGAGAAACTGGAAGTCGGTGAGTCGAGTTTCAAACTGACTCCCTATCTTCCGCTGTTGCTTTTTGATGTAAATTTATTTTGTCGACATGCGGACGAAAAAATGATATATTGAATACCGATTACTTTTTTATATAATCAAGTGTTCCATTTTATCGGCAATAAATGAAGTTTATTTTCAGTCATTTGTTACACACTGGCAGCGTAATAGATCATATTAATCAAACTTTTTTTGATCCATTTTGAGGAGTAGACTTTCAGTTTTAATTAGCTTTATTATTTGAAAAAACTTTTACTTATAATAATAGTTCTCTACATTTTAATTAATGGAACATTGATTTTAATACACAATAGAAAAGAATATAATAACCTACCAATTGTATGTCTGTATTAAACAAATTTCATTTTCCGCGAATAAAATGGATAAAGAATTCATTTAAGCTACATTTATTATTCTATTCATAAAGTTTCTAATATAGTCTATTTAGAAGGAAATTCGGCAAGTGTAGGTAATGGAAATTTTATTTCGTACTTCGTGTTTATTCCATAAACGCTATGAATAATTCTATATTTAATCAAAACAATAGGTATAAATAACTGAAAAATTTTCTTAGATCCATTTTACCTTAGTATTTTTTTTGAAGGATTCGTGTAAAGGTAAGCTATAGAAACTTGATTGTGTATCTTCGATGATGCTACTCTTTTACCAAATTTGATGTAATGAGTTTAATCATACCTGCTTTGTAAAGAACTGATGTAGGATTTTATGTTAAACTATTTTTTCAGCTGGTTTTACTTGAGACATTTATGACAATATGTTAATCCATTCATTCATTTATTTTATGAAAATATTAATTTTGGGAATTGGTATATTTAATACGGTATTTCATAATCAAGCAAGAAGAATTTGTCAGTCAGCATTCTAGTAACTCTTTCGATTACAAACTATTTTAAATGTAAGTGTCCAGCGGCTTAATAATAGCTAAAAGTAAACGATACTTCATGTAAGTATTGTAAAAGAACCTATATATGTTCTTTAATGGGTCTCAGTCATGAAAATTACAATATACAATACTTTACATAATAATGTAATACAGAATATTCCAATATAAAATATACCTACAAATTATAAAAAAGTAAATATAAGAGTTAAAAATCCTTCGACTTTTAAAGCAGATATGTAGCTTCGTTTATTAATTATCGACCAACAGTTTGGAATTTACGTTTGTATTATAACAGTACAATTTATTTATAATTTATCATAATTATTTTATTAGGTAAAAATGACATCAAATATTAGCTTACGTATTATTCTTTAAGCTAGTAGTTTTAAATAACATATAAATTAATCCATATAATAAAACCTCTATATGTGACGCGTCCGTCACAGTCGGTGTTAAGACCGCGCTTGCGAAGAAAAATATAGGACATTGTACCTAAACGCCGAACAATATTAAAACATCAATTGTGTTCCAGTAATGGTCTGTTTGACATCCGAACTTTTTTGTATTAGATGAAGTTAATGACATGAATTTGATCATGTTTTGAAAACAAAATAACCCTATATATATTTCAAACATCAACGGATGCCTCGTTTTTGCGTCATCAATGCTGCATTTTCCATAAAAGCCCGTGTTATGCCATACCGGACCGACTAAGCTGTGATAAAAATTAATGATTGAACATCTCTGCCGCTCGGTGTTCATGTAATTGGGTTTCAAGCAGTGTGATGATGATTAGGAGCAGCGAGGTGATGGAAGTTTGCTGTACCGCCGGAGAGTGAGACGGATTAAGCCCCAGCTAGTGTGGAGCCTAGAAATGTCGGAGATCGTAAGCAACAGGGAAGAATTAAAAACTGACGGGCCATAGATGCTGATGACGTACGGGAAGGTAGACAGTGATGTTTTGGCACTTATTTTACTTACTAGATTTCATGTAAAGAATGATTTCGATGCAAAGGTAGGCTCTTGTATCTAGGTTTTGTATAAATCGTATTTATGCTCTGTTGTATAATGTACTAGGTTTTATTTTTCATCCTATTGTTTCTTGGTATACTTTCTAAGAATTAGCAGCATATATATTTGTATGAGGTATATTTCATCCACTTTAAGCTGGAGATTTTATTGCGCTACTGCTAGGCTAGGAATAAGGTTGGTTCTATTTCTAGGAAATTTTTCTATCCTCGGATGCTTGTTTAATATTAAGTATTATTTAATATTGTATAATATTAGGTCTCAAAATGACATTTTTAGTTAAGGCGAGGACGGTGGGTTGGTTCGGTGTAGCTGACTTGGGATTTCGGGATTGAGGATTTGCTGGAAACGAACAAGGTACAGCTAATAAAGCTTATAGTTCAGGGGTAAAATTATGTCGAGGACACAGCGAGAAATTGTGTCTAGCCAATTATTGCGAATACACACACACACACACACACACACACACATATATATATATATATATATATATATATATATATATATATATATATATATATATATATATATATATATATATATATATATATATATATATATATATATATATATATATATATATATATATATATATATATATATATATATATATATATATATATATATATATATATATATATATATATATATATATATATATATATATATATATATATATATATATATATATATATATATATATATATATATATATATATATATAATACATATATATATATATATATATATATAATATATATATATATATATATATATATATATATATATATATATATTAAATATATATATATATAAAATATATTTTTCATATAAAGTTACATTTTTGCTTTAAAATAAATACTAAATTTTACCAAACCAAATATAAATATGTGATTTTAAGATTAAAAAATCTATTCTTATTTGTAAATTGCAGTAAATTAATAACATGTAAATAAATACATTTATTTAAATATAATATATAATTTCACTACATGTAAATAAATTCATTATGTTTTTATGAATAACTCATTCGACATATTATCCAACATCCTACCTTAATCAAGTTGACTTGTCACTTTTGGTAATTGTGACGCAAAGAAAAAATTATCTTTGTTCTTGAAGATTATTGTAGTTCATTCAGATAATGTAGGTTGTTTTATGCTTTCTAATAATTCTACAGAAATGGCATCAGTATCCTTGTTCGGGGTGTTCCCTACAGTTCGAGATGGAAGAGGATATTCTTTTATACTTCTCCTTCGTCACTTTTCATTGTTACTCAAAAGAAATTTTCATTTCACCCATAAACTGCAAGATAAAAATAATTTTTTTATGTATAAAGGTATATTTTTGCTTTAAAATCAATACATACCGTTAATTATTACTAAGCCGTATAGCTTTTAAGAACACAAAAAAAACTCTCCTTATTTGGAGATCACGGTAAATTAATAAAATGCAAATAGATACATTTCATTATACGCAAAACGTAATTTAACTACATGTAAATATATGCATAAAACCCAGTGGCGTCGGGAAAGAGCTTTGCGCTTACATGAGACAGGTCCCCAGGCTGGACATAGTTGACTCATCTTACATTTCTTCAGTGTGTAAACAAATTGCGGACCAAGCATGCTTGAAAAACTAAACACTGGGGGACCACCTAACTGGGCATATGCTCGCACCCAGAAAAAGGGGGTGGTTTTGAGGGGGGGGGGGGAAAGGGGGAAAAAGAATGGGGGGGGGGGGGGGGGGGGGGGGGGGGGGGGGGGGGGGGGGGGGGGGGGGGGGGGGGGGGGGGGGGGGGGGGGGGGGGGGGGGGGGGGGGGGGGGTTATAAAATATGCCAGGGGACTTCGTCTCGAAAACGGAGATTAGCACCTGGCTCCCAAGTTGTGCTGTTACGCCGAGGAGTTTAGTTTTTAAATATATGCAAGTGTTTATGAATTTCGACTTGTTATATAACTTATAAAATCTGTGAAATTAAAGTATAAAATAAATTAAGTTTTTAAAAATGAAAAAAAAAATTAAGTTAAAAAAATATAAATCTCCGAATTTGAAATAAAAAAAAGGAAATTATATTCAAGTTCAAACACGTTTCGTAAACGAAAATAATAAGTGAATCAATAGAAATGAAATATCGTTTCAGAAATTTTTACAAATTCAGAATATATCCTTTATCTACAAAAATTTTAACATTTTTCTAAGTGTCGAATATATCCAAAAAGTTTAAAATATTTCTGTATCCCTCGTCAAAAGTTTTAATTTTTCCTGTATCCATTATATATATCCCACGTGGTATCCGCAAAAAGTTTAAAATCTTCTAAGTGTCGAATATGTCCACAAAATTTTAAATATTTTCTAATTCCCGAATGTATTGCACGTGGTATCAACAAATATGCTCGACAAAACAACATGGCGGCACTTCCGGTTTTCAACCAACATCAACCACCACTTCCGGTTCGAACATAGCGGCCATGACACTTAATATTTAACGTCACTTCCGCCTCACGGTTTACCCTGGATACTATCCATTATCGCCTTTTAATTTTGAGTAACGCATTTATCTTTATTTCGTTACGTGTTATAAAAAATATTATTCAAGAATTAAAATATTGAGAAAAAAAAATGCCAGATGTGCATCATGTATTTAAATCCTATCACAAAATTTCATAGATTAAAAGAAGATTCCTTTGAGCACGCAACTTTATAATTAAACAAACATCAGAAATTAAGTAGGATCTTCACTATAAAAATTATTATCAAATTGGTATTACTGCAGAGAAGGGATTAATACTTTATTTTTTGTTAATATGATACTGCCAGGCATAATAGTTTAAATATTTAATAAATACACTAGGTTACACATAAATACATAATAGATTTATCCACTATAAAAATAGGTTAATTTTATTAAGTTTCAGTAATATTTAATATTTAACGAGTTGCCTCGCATTCAGTCTTTTATCTGGGTAAATAAGAATTTCAAATGAATTAATATTTATTTCAAAACTAATGCTAGGTTTCATATTAAATCTGCAATACACAAATTTCGAAAATTAAACAACTTAAAATCATAAAAGGAATAATGTTTTATTTTAATTTTAATTTTTAATGAACATATACAGTATTTAAAAATGTAATAGGAGCCTCATTTGTTTAAAAAAACTAGATCCCAAAAACTGGGGCGTGATTTTATACATGGATTAAGTTTTATACATGAATAAGAAAATTAGATTGTCATAAATTAACTAAGAGAGCCTAAGGTAGACAGGTATGAGGAACAACATTCAAGAAACCTCTGGATCATAGAAACATTAGCTTTTATGATAATTGGTTAGGGAAAGAAATAATACACAGTTACCTTGGTATAATGTGTTACGGATGATCTGTTGCCTTTCCGGTTCAGATGTAAAATTAGCATGTCTATTAAAGCTGGATGATCTAGTGGTCAGCTTGCTTGGTTAAGAAACTAAAAGACACAAGAAACACTGAAAAAGTCCAGGTTAAATGAGTGGGTCAAGATGTTTTTCTCGTTGTTAGGTTGACAGGTGGTAGAGAAGCACGAAATATGGAACAAAAATTCCACCACAGGATTCCCTCCGGAGAATAATCAAAATTGACAGGATTCTCCAGAGTGGCATTATACACGTTAGGGAAGGCGACAGGGGATATCCTGTTTAACGAAGCTGCCAGGAAGAGATGTCGTGTCTGTATGAGTATATTGATGGATATAAATCATAACCGCATGAAGATTTGCAGGAAGAAGATTGAAAAGTTTTTTTTTTCGGACTGTTCTTCTTATTCCAATAATAATAGCAATTATAATAATAAATGCAAAACGAAATTATAAATGCATCCAGAACTCAAAATTTATATTTGTTCGAATATCGGCAAGATTGCAGCAGGATTACAGAGAAAAAAACCTTAAAATAAAATTGCAGAACATTCGGGAATTAATTGCTGAAATATTCTATCTGTAAAGGTAATGACAATATTGTTTGTAATAGCAATATTAAATATAATAAACTGTTTCCTATAGAACTTATGTTCAATAGAATGTTTAATCTAGAAATTCGTAAACAGTAACTACTCATATTACTATACTGCATTAAACTTATATAAAACCTATACTATTTTAGTTTCGATGCAAGCATTTTTTAGGTTTGTAAAGGTTAATAAAATATTAAATATAAAAAACTGTTTCCTATATAACGTATATTCAATAGAAGGTTTTACTACTAAAGTTATAAGTATGGGTGTGTATTAAGTATATAAATAACTGGATGAGCTATTAATTATCAGCAGGAAAATCAAATTCACGGGATTTGCGATTTCCAATCCAGAATTCCAGACACAATTTCCATCTGACGGGTACATATTTATAAATATTACGTTTACTGTTATAAGCAATAATAAAACTACACAATTGAATAAAATTAAAACGTTAATAAGAGGAATACCACGATTGGGTAGAATATTCAAAATATATTCGTATCTTGAGGCTTGTTCGAGTAGTATCTGAAGGTCATTTATTTTACGAAACAATGCATACCATGAAAAAATGATAATGAAGTAAAAGAACATGAAGGCAAGGTACACTTTCCAACCATCACTTAATAATTTATGTGGACATATATAATTGTATAAAAGGCTTATGATCACGGATTTCAATGCAATGAAACACATGATAACAGTTCCAAGCCATGATATGTATTTTAAGTTATTGGAAACAAGTTTATCGGATGTAATCCCGATTAAAGCGACTGCTTTCCATAGCAAAATGTCTTCCATCTTTTGTTTTGCCAGTTTTTTGACTAGTATTAAAATTCTCACCAAATAATAAAGGTTGGAGAAAGGAAAATATATAATTAGCTTAATCCAATTTTTCTTCGTTCAATTTCCGACAAATGTTAAATTATAAAGCTTATTAGCATTTTTCATCAATATTCCATGATCAAGGTGAATACTTCTCTTCTTTTGGAATACGATTTTTGTAAACGTAACATAATGAGAATTCTTTATAAGATTCAAATACTATCAATTATATTCGTGGAAAGGATCAATAAAACTTATTTTATACAGATAATATTATTCTCTAGAAATTTTCAAGTGTAGTTTTTCAGTATTTTTGATAAACCTGGTTTACGAACACAGAATGTAACACTGTATCTATCATTCATGGTCTCAGAATAAAAACGAGCTCTCAAAAAGATGCTTTCTGAATCGATTTTTGAATCCTTTTCAATGAGACGCACATTTGGATCGTCTTTTCTGGAACAGACTCACAGTTTTAATCAACTTTATCACCGCAGAAAAAGTCTTATTTATAATGATAGTTCTTTGTCTACCTACAATTGAAACATCGATTTTTATGACACAATAAAAAATGATATAATAAGCTACCTATTGTATGTACATTGTGGACACTTTTCTTTTTCTGTATATAAAAAATGTAAAATAACTTATTTAAGCTATGTTATTTTATTATATTTTTAACGTTTCTAAGACATCTTATTTAGATGGAACCACGAAAATGTTATTGAATGAAAATTGCAGTTTGTGCTTTGTATTTATTTAATAAATGGTACAAATAATTTGATCATTAATCAAATTGTTAGATATAAGTAATTAAAAAATTTGCTTAGATTCATCTTCTTTTAAGGAAATAAGAGACAATTGTCGTTTTTCTGATTAAGTGATGTAAAAGTACACTTAGAAAAAAAATAGAAAATTGTATTATATTAATATTTTATTAATAAAAGAAACACAAGGCTTTTATTTGGATGCTACTCTTTTGCAATATTGAGGTAATAAGTTTAATCATAATTAATATGCAAAGAATTGATTGTATTTTTATGTTATTTTCTTAAACTATTTCGAGATGATTTCTAATTGACTACATGTTAATACATCCTCTCCCGTATTTTATGAAAAATATTCACTTTTACTATAAAAAGCAAGTTTGAGAATTTTTATATTTAATACGGTATTTCATATTACGCAGAAAATATTTGTCTATGTAATATGATGCTAGTAACTATTTCTGGTCTGAATTTATTTGTAATAAAAATAAAACTTTGACACATTAAGACACATTTATATCTTCTAAAAGGCTTGTAACAAATTTTGCTAAATTTTGGCCAACAGATTGGATTTTACGACATGCAATATAAAAGAGCAATATACTTCTAAAACACTCTAGTTTAAGAGGTAAAAATCACATAAATATAAGGTAAAGTAATTTAAATAATTTTTCAAAATAAATATATGCATAACAAAACCTCGCTACAATAAGGGATGTAATAAAGTGACTGATATAGAGGCATAAATGGTTATTTTGAGAGACTATATAATTTTAGTCTAGTATATAAATTAAATGTTTAACAGTGCTGCGTCACAACAAACAAAAAAAAATTAAAAAATAAAAATGATTTTACAATATAAAGGATGATAAAAAAATTTATGTTTGAAGATACGAACAGTCTAGATTTGGAATGCCAGTCAAAATGTTCTTGAATTCGTGCAATCATCACATTGCCTTTTTTAGTTACGTATACCTTTGGTTCACTTTCTGCTGAAAATGTCTGAAACTATTTCCTGCACTTTTACATCCGACAGAAATAGTCGTCCTTTCAAAGATCATTTTAAAGGAACTAACACTTGAAAATTTCATGGGTGGAGATCAGGCGTTAAGATAACCGTTTGAGCGTTTCCCACTTTAGTAACTGTTATTTCTACGTTGCCACATTTGTTATGTGGAGACGTGTGTTAACATGAAGCAGAATCACTACATTTCACAGTTTTCCTGGACTTCAACGTGCCGAAGTATAGCCGAGTGTGTAGGGCGCTTCTCTTCGGTACCAGAGGTCATGGGTTTGAATCCTATTACTAGGTAGGAAAGTTTGTAGCTGTTTGAAATCGGCTTTAAACAGGGGATTCTAGTCTCACTAGCCCTCGTAGCAAAATGTAGACCATAACAGTCTTAGCCAATATTTCTACCATGTCTCAATACCATTCTACGGTGATGCAGACACCTGGATATTACATAAAAAAGCACTGGGCCCAAGTAATCAAAACGAATAACTGTACGTTAGTTCTGTTCCGACGCATTTAATAATAATTTTGGCCTTGTTAATGTTGCAGCCTTTTCCACACACACTCCTTAAATAAACGAATGCTACGATTATCCCATTCCTTAATATGTTTTTTTATCGAACCGCATCGGTGGTGTTCTAATTTTCATATACGCTACAGTCACAGACTCAAACAGAAAGTTTTTGAATGTTTCTCCTATTAAAACCGGTTACAATTCCAAATTCGTATATTTTAATATCACCGTTGCTATAGCTCATGAATAATTCATTCTACAAAGTGCATGGAAATACTCAT